>NCKU01002992.1:0-16717 GCA_003675995.1 Dinothrombium tinctorium | reverse complement strand
CGGAACCGGCATCGCTAAACTTGAAAATCGTAAAGAAAAAGCGGACAATGTTTGCGATCGTTTATCGGTGGATAATTGAAACACCAAACGCAGTCGTGGCATTGCTTCTCTTGCAATTGTCTTCTTTTTTGTCGAGAAACGCAATAAAACAAGTTTTTTTCAACTCGCTTCTGTTTTTCAGCATTTGTTTTTCTCTTTTTGAACGAAACTCGAAATAAGAGATGTGTGAAAGCAATTTTCAAATTTTGACAAATAAATTTTCAACTCTGTTTTGCATAACTTTTGTCTTATAGGAGTTGTGCGCTCGCAGTGAGCGCGACTATCGCACTCATTAAAGTGTGAAACTATTGTTTGCGAATCGAGAAACAATATTTGCACATTTTGATTCGCTTTTCTTAAATAAAGACCGAAATGAAAATGTTTGCGAAGAGCGCGGAACACGGTTGCCGCGCGGACAGCGGTCGATTGGTATAACCATCTTTTTGAAGCTTGCATAGTCTTTGAACCGCCACCTTCGATCATATAAGTCATCAGTGTCCAGGGAGCGCCTGCGAAACCGATTAAAGGCACCTTCCCCTTTAATTTATGCCTTGTAAGCGTTATGGCATCGAACACGTAACCGAGCTCGGATTTAATGTCGACCGTTGATCGAAGCTTCATTTTAACATCCAAGGCTCCATCAATGGCGACGGCAACACTGGCCATTGTTATAATATTTATTTTAAGTGTTTTCAAAATATTCATTTTTATAAATATGTGAAATTTCGCAGATAAATATTTTTAATAATCAAGTTTTTGTGTAAATAGATTATTTTCAAATAAAATTTAAATTAGAATGCAACGAAAAGCTCGAATGTATGCTTCACACATAGATTAACTTCAGTTTTAAAATAAATTTTTATGCTTTTTAATTATTTTTTCAAGCATTTCAACTTTGCATCGTTTCCTATCAAGTTTTTATATTATATTCAAATTGATGTTACATGTTCAAAACACATAACCGACTTTCTTCATATTTCACTGAAAGATTCACACTTTTGATATTACATTTAAAGATTTTTACATTTAAACAATGAAAATGAAAATTTTCAAAGTAGAAATTTTTGAAAATTTTCCTCATTTATGTTAATTTGTTTTCTCAGCCATTCAAAACCGTTTTTCGTTTTCATGTATTTTTGCTGATAAGATAGCAAATTAATTTACATGAAGCTGTACGTTTAATCTGAATTTCTTCAATGTATCTTTTTGCGCTCATAAATTTCAATTAAATTCAATTCATTTTCGATAAAATATTTTCTACAGAAGCTTGTTTTGTTGTAGTCTTAAATAAAATTTTTTAATAATTGATAATATTTCAAACGAATTGAAAATTAAATTAGCTTTAATTACAATTCAAGTTAATTCTTAAACTTGACACACATCTACTCATAAACTCATAATTTATTCAATAAACAATAAATTGGATTGATGAAAAAAAATTTGCTTCCGACAAAGCATCGGAAATTAAACTTTCAATCTTTTACGCGACAAAATAAATTTTTTATCAATTCTTTCAAGTCAAAAATTATTAACGGTAATGATAATATTTATTTTACTTCGGTACGTTCCAAGACGTATATGGAGTTTAGTTTGATTTAAAGCAAAATCGCAAAATAAATAATTTGAAAATTAATTCTGTTTAAGAGTTGAAAAGTTTCAATTCAACTAAATTTCACGAATGCAAAGTTTAATGAGACAACAATTTGAAAAAAAAGTGAGATGAAGAAAAATTGAAATAATTAGAGCACATGTGTTCACAGCGATTAATTTAAAACCGGGTCTTAAAAAGATTGAATTTTGTTCAATTTTCTCGGTTTTTTTTCGAACAAATATCGACCGCAGAAGAGGAGTTCTAAAACACGGGTCCGGGAATAAACATGTCTCTTCGTTCGACTCGATATGGTATACCGCCTGTGCCAGAATCGACGCTTTTACTTCGCTGCCGTTCGCGAATAGTGTCGCCGGGAAGGAGCAAATCGCTGCTGTCCTGAGCGCCAACGCTTCGCGATAGCATCTGCTCGCCGTCGATTACCGATTCACGGGGCATCGCGGTGCCGTTCGTAGTGGCGTTAAATCCCGAGAACCAATCCCTCGCATTGCCGATTAGACGCTGAGTGAGCGAAATGCGACGACGGTTTGTGGCGTCGCCCGCAATGGCAATACTGTTGCTGCGGTGTGTGATTGCGGCGGTCGCGGCGTTCGGCAATTCGCTATTTGTGCAATTCGAATTCACGTAATTGTCACTCATAATCACGAATCGTTCGTCGATCACTCGATTGAAGTTCGCTTTGTTTTATCTTTAGGCCACAGATTCAATGTTTTGCTTTCCGTTTTCGCGTAAAACAGTGAAAACGCGAACACAGAGCGAACGCAAACGAAATAAACGGCGTATTCACTCCTCTCAAACGTTTAAAGCTTATTGAAACGTTAAAATGCAAAAGCTGCGAATTGCGCTTTTCACAAGTCTGTTGTAAACAATGCGAAACACGCACGCGTCGAGCGCTCCCAAATAACGGCCGAACCAAAACTTTCGAGACGCTGTTTTCGCAATTCGCAACTTTTTCCACTTTTCTTTCGTTTTCGCTCAATTTAATTTAGTGTGACAAATGCAAGCTCTGCACTTTTTGAAGTATGATTACCGCTTAGCTTTTGCTGCACAAAAACAAGCGAGATTTAGTCGTAAGCGTGCTTAATTTTGCATTAATTTTGCAATTGAATAGCGGACAAACAATGCTTTTCGACAACGTAATTAAAAATCTCGGTTCGGCATTTGCTCGATGAAACAAACTATTTTAAAAATTTCAACGATCATTGTGTGCACAGCAGCTCATCGACATGACATAGACATTCGAGAACGCTTTCATCTGAATTCATTTGAAATCGTCGCTAAACAAACAACTTTCAGATTGGTAATTTAAGAAGATGAAGTTCAAGCAAAAGCTAATAATGAAACGAGATGAGTCGGAAGCAGTTTAATTTAAAATACAGCTTTGTTCAAATTAATTTGCTATCTCTACCATTCAAAACCGGCTTTTTTTCAATATGTTTTCGCTGATTAGATCGTTAATTAAATTCAATAAAACTTCATTTACTGAACACTTCTTTCTAGACAGCGATGAACGTAACATTGATTTTGACTCGATTTTAATTGGTTGGTTATCACTTAATTGAAAATTTAGTGCAAAAGTAAAACGAGAAGCGAAACAAAACTCAATCATATCATTGAAAATTTATTGACATTCACGTTATTTACTAAATTTAAAAGCGGAAAAAAAACTAATGCGCACTTTCCGTATCGCTTTTATGAGAAAAATAACTTGAGTAAATTTAGCAAATGAGTGTTAGTACTTCAAAAACTTTAAAATAATATTTGGTCTCTTCAGTGATTGTGCCAAACGCATGTATTTTTGATCGACGCCGGGCGATTACTGTTTGTTTATTGCTAAAATCAAACGAGGCAAATGCACTCATTAAGAGACATTAAAGAGACTAAAAAAATTTTTTTTTAAATACAAATAAAAAGTGTTCAGACTTATTTCTAAGAACATTGAAATGAAGTAATTGGATTAAAAATCAAGAATTTTTCAATTTAGATTGAATTTCTTGCTGTTTTCATTTCAATAATTAACAAACAAACAGCAAGCGCTATTTTCATAATTTAAATTAAATTTCGCGTACGATCAAATGAATTTAATCGTATTCATTGTTAAGCGATAAGAATAGAAATATGAAAAATTAACAACTTAAACAAAACTACAAAAAAGTTAGATAAACTCTATTATTGAATGTATCTGATAAAAAGGGGAAAAGTTCTCACATGTTATGCATTGGACTGAAATGTATTCAAGCTGAAGTATTCAAATGAAGTGATCATTTTAAACGATCTTACAATGGCATTTTGTTTTTATAGCTTTTTGTACTTTTAGATGAGTAGCAATCGTATTTTAGTGAAAAAACGCCAATAGTCAATAGAAATAAAAAGTAATTTTCTCTATTGTGAAAGTAAGCGTGTAAATGAATGATGATGCTTTGATTTGGAAGCTTTAAATGTTGCGGCGCAAAATTGTTGATAATGAAGAGAGAAATGGATCGTCACTGCTATTAATAAAATCGTACGATTATACATCATCGTTTGATTTTTTTATTTTATTGCATAAAAGTTTTTTCAATGCTTGTCGCAATGTTGGGAATATTTTGAATTAACTTTTCCTGATAAAAAAAAGATAAACTGCAACTCGTGGTAAGATAAAACGTCATTTTTACTATCTTAAAATCATAACATCAATGACTTAAAGCCGTGTTAAGTACAGATACCGTCGAAATAGCTTTTCACGATTTTAATGTATATGCGAAATAAAAAGCTCTATCTCGATAAGACGCAACATATTTTGACGACAGCTGTACAATAAATTCAAAAAGAAAATACTGAGAATGAAAATTAAGATTTTCATTACAAATTCAAAATAAGGATTACAGAAACTAATATGTGATTATAATTTTAATCTTTTACAAATGAAAATTATTAAAACACATGTATGACAAATGTACAGAGTTTGTGAACTAATGCGATGATAAACCTTTAAAAAAAGTGAAACTTCAAATTCTAAAAATCAATATTTAAGAAACTTTTATTGAAAACATACTTTGCTATATTCCTCGTTTCGCATTTTCAAAGGTAACTGTCAAAATTTAAAGAGTTTCACAATTTGATTGTTTTTAAGATAAAAGAAGCTTTCTTGAAACAAGGAAAATATTCAACAATTTCAAATCATAAGTTTTTAACTAAAACGATGAAGATTATAACTTCGTTGATAAATTTTAACTTTGACAACAACTGACTGTTGGGCCTTATCGGGTCAAATTTGAGCTTACAAATGACCCCTTTTTGTAGCTGCATTTGGTGTGCTTTTTGAAGCTGAAATTTGAAAAGCAAAAAGTTTGATGAAGCAGAGAAGTTATTGGAGTGAAGATGACTAACGCCATAAATTCATTTTTTTTTAAATTCTCTTGTTATAAGATGGTCTCCAAGAAAAGAGGAATTTATTGCCTTGGTCCTTTTCACTTAACAAACTTCCTTATTTTCTAAAAGTTAAGCTTCTCAAATTTCAGCTTCAAGAAGCACATCAAATGAAGTCATAAAAAGTGGTCATTTGCAAGATCAAACGTGAGCTGATGAGGCAAACAGTTAATGGGCGAAACATTGTCAAAATCAAATTATCAATGAAGCCATTGTATGAGTTAAAAATTTTTATGACTTGAAAAAGAAATGTTGATACTGTTCTGTCGGGTTTCAGTATGAAAAAATGAATATCAGAGTTTAATTTCGGAGTACATTAAGTCTTTCGGATGAATTCTTTAAGTGAAAAAAATATCAAAAACTTACCAAATTGTTAGTTTTGCTGCGAAATTGCATAGTCAATGCCAATAGCTTTTGCCTAAATGCGAATTTGTTTTCAAATTGTCAAAATGTATTTTTAATTTGGTTTAAAACTTTATATATTGAAATTCATAATTAAAGTTCAAGAAAAATCAAAAATTGAGAGAAAAATGTAAACAGACTTTTCAATGAGTTAGGATAACAAAAAAAAAGTTAAAATATTTTTAATCCTATTTAAGCAATAACGAAACATTTAAAAAATTTAGGTCCATATTACTATTGAAAATGAAATGGTATTAAAACTTTTATGTTACATTTTGTCGTAAATCACCGAAAAGAGTGTTTCGTTTTTTGCTCATTCTTAAACTTTTTAAAACTGCTAATTATAAATTTCAATGTAAAGATTTAAAGCAACATTACACCAATAATTCGTTGGCATTCAAGCAAAACCTTGGCGAGTTTTGAATTTTCAGTTTTTTGTACTAATTTCACACGAAAAATTTTTTATTCTTTACGTTAATCGAAGAATTTGAGATAAAAAATTGGTTTCACGTTCGCAAATTTGAGCAATGAATGATAATACTTTTGAAACGCTAACAAAAGTCATTTCACTTTAAGAAGCGAGCAACATTCTTTTAGAACGTGATGTCCACGTCCTTTCACAAAACAAACCTTCTTCTATTTCGGCCATTTGAAGTTCGGCTTCCATTGTTTGTGATTTAAATGACCACTTGCTTTGACGCTCTTTCGATCACAAAAATTTTGGCCGCTTGCTTGGCAACAACAGAAAAGTTTGATAGAACAAAATTTACTAGCTGTTCAAAAAGAAAATTGAACACTTTTTAATCAGACTAACTTTTAAAATCGTTTGAATACCGAAATCATTCTTTCACTAATTTCAGTTTTTAATTGAAAAGTAAAAGCGAAAATTTAGTTTTCGATAAAAAAAAGAGAACAAGAGATTTGAAAAATCAAATCTCATAGGTTTTTGCTTGAGTAAGTAAAAACTTTTGGTGAATAATGGTCAACCATGGTGAACCTGTTCAGGCATTTGTTCAGCAGACACAAACGATTGCAGTGTGACCACATTGACGAATCTGGCTTTTTTGAAAAGATTATAGTAAAAAGTGTGAGAAAAGAACTTACCTAACGCGACTTGTTGAGTTTTCTTTGAAAATGGTGCATCCGAAGCAAAAAAAGAATTATTTTTTCCGTGCTTTATTCTTGTTTATACAAAAAATTCATTTCACTAAAGGTGTTTTAAATTTACTAATTATTAAAACAAGACTTTGAAATAGAACCCATTTTGAAAAGCTACATCAGTTTATTGTTTCTTATTGATCGCTGTTTGCATCCGAAAATAGATTAAAACAACTGAACGAGTGTCGAACTTGTCTTCAACTTAATGCATATCGAAATTTAAGCAACTTTTTAAAATTGAAAACATGAAATCAAAGTTTTTTAAAGTCACGAGATTTCAGATGGTTTTTAGCAACTTCAATTGATAGCAATATATGAATACCTGTAAGTAGATTCGCTCCTTGCTTTCGTGAACTGCATTTGCTTTTCTTTAAAAGATGAAAAAAAGTTTCTTTTTGGAGCTTTTTCTTCGGCCTCAAAAGGTTTCGAATTTAATGAGATGATAAAATTAGATTAACAATTTTTCTATATATGAATGAATTGCACCATTGCAAGTCTAATCTTTAGCACTTGATGACATCGCGTCCCTCTCAGCGTATTCTCGTCTTTCTGTTTCAGTGTCAGAATGATTTTTGTTTCCATTTAAAACCCTAAAATGTGTAAACAAAAGATTTGAAAATTGTTGAAAAAATCGAGTTTCTCTGTTAGTGAAATTGAAAATGGTTTAGTTGAATTATGCTGCCGCTTATGAATAGATTAGTATCCGGCAGTTCGTTAAGTCCGATGTTGACATTTAGTGAATAAAGCGAGTTATTATCTGAAAACACATGCCAAGTCTTTGTTGATACAATGTCCAAAAATTTACATTGAGTTGGCGATTGTGACTTTGTTACAATTATTCTTTTTTCTGCTTGTTTACTTGTTAACAATTTCCTATTTTGCTTTTAACAATTAAACAGCTTTTTCACTAATGATATAACCATCGTTTTTGGATAATTCACAAACATTTTTAAATAAAAAAATCGTAGCCATGCGCTTGTTATTTAAATCAACAGACATGCTTCTCTTTCTCATAGACCGTATATTGTCTTAAAGAATTTTATCGCTAATTACTTTTTCTAATAACCGAATTACTAAAAAAGACATATTCATTGTATGACAACGATTAAATTAGGCGATGAAATTAAATTCATTTTGCTTCATTTGCTTTTTCTCGAACAGTCAGAAAGAGAGAAGTATGAGAAGGAGAAATAGACGTCAGTTTCATTCATATTTTTTTGTTAGAGGTTCTAATGTCAAGCCATTGATGAACTTTCATTTGCTATGACTGTGTCGGATGAAGACGATACCGTTGTAGACGTGTGCTGCGACATTCCCGTTGTTGAACTACAATTTAATGGATTACCGGATGAATGTGATGAGGACGCTATTTGCCGATTATGATTTAACTCCAATTCGGACAATTTCCTCCAGAGTTCGTCTCTTTCCTTCTCTTTCTTTTTCTCTCTGTAAAGAACAAAATGAGCACAATTAAATCCCTTCGAGGGGAAAAAGATGAATTAAAATCTTGAAGGAATATTTCTTTAAAAAATTGTTTTGGTTTCGTGGAATTAATAACACTTGTTTATATCTCTTAACATTTTGTTTGAAAAAATGTTCTGAATATTTAATATTAGCAAAGCATCGGATTTACGATCAGAAATAATGATCCGATGTATGTCGTCGCAAAGAACAAATAAAACTAAACTTTGTGACATAATCAAATAATGAGAATGGTAGGTTATATCAAAGTGGAAAGAATATATAAACTTGGTGTCAAATTTTGTCGAGACAACAATTATTTTCTAAGAATTGGCACGTCTGTAGTCAATCAAAATACGCATGTTTGCTCAATTTCAATGCCATCAACGTAAAATTATTTCAAAAGGCCAAATTTAAAATTTAGGCTCAAATGCTTTTGTAAAATCTTATTTTTTGGAAGAGTTTTTAAAAAGCTTGGCAACTATCAAGAAAACAAAACTTTATCTACATAAATTATTTTCTTATCTGCTTTGTTTGAAAACACGAGAGAAGTTTAAATGAGAACGAAGTGACTGTTTTTCTTATTCTGATTCACACTAATCGATATTCCACTTAATATGTTTCAGCGTTCAATATTTAAGAATCTCTATTCTGCAACGATAAAATGTTATTGAAAATACGACCAATACTAAGTGTTTTCTTCATTTATCAAATATATAAATAAACATTATTTTATCGAATTCTTTTTTATTGCGTCAAATTAAAGGTTTAAATTTCCATTGCTTCTTTTTATTTGAAATGTCAAAAGTTATTAAAAATAAAATAATTTTTTTTTTGCAATTATTAGTGTTCTAATAAGAAATGTTGGACTTTTTTTGCAATCGGTTTGTTTTATTCTAATGATTAGATTAGAAGAAAATGATTTTATAGCAATTTACTTTTGTTTAGCAAATTGGATAAAGTGAATATGAAAAATAAAACATACTAACTGAATAGAATTAAACCAGTATTAAAAATTTTTCATGGTGAGATTATCGTAAAAAATCAAAAGCACATAATTTGCATTCTATGTTTAAATGTTGTATGGTTTAATTGAAAATAAAAAAATTTTCATTTATTTCATATATGAATGCTTGCATATAGAGAAAACGTTTTTTTTTGTCGTCTTATATACTTTAAAATTTTCTTAATATAATATGTGTCTACTTTAAAATTAAACGACTTTGTTCAACAATTGATATGAACATAAAAAAATATGAAATTGCGTTTAAATTAATTTGTCTGTTCCTATATTGCGGAGCTGAAATTCTGAATTTTTGCATATGGGCAGAAACGATGAATTCTATGAATTGATCCCACACATTTTGCGAAATTTGTTTTTTCGTTAATTTTTGTTGAAAATTGTAGTCATTATTTTTAAAACGTTTAAAATCAAGTTTTTTGAATAAGTTTACCCATTCCACGATTGACTCTTTATAAAAAACCAAAAAACGTATGAAAAATCCAATATTCATGGATATTGATGCTTTCATTCAATAAGAGGATTATTTTGTCATTTTTTTCATAAAAATGTTTTGTAGTTTCAATGGTTATTTAAAAAAATTAGGTTTAAGCCCTCATCTGAAAATTTAGTTTGAAATCGTTCGATATTCTCGACTGCTGTAGAGTAGTGGATCGTGGTTATTTCATTTTGGACTGTCAATGATAGAAAGTCGCAACAAAAAGAAAAATAAAGGCAATAGCATTAATGCCGGTAATTTTTTAAACTATATTGAAAATAAAGATCAGCTCTGTTTACCTATGTAAATGTTTGAGGTCACGACTGAAGTATCGAGTTTTGAATACGTGTTATTGATTCTTTGACATAAACATTTTGACATTGACAATATAAACAAATTAAAGAAAAGGTTCTCGAAATAACGTCGAAAGCTTCAAGGATTACAAGTTAAATATATAAATTACGATAAACACATATGAATATAATCTATGACGATGTAAAAAATAAGAATTGCGCGTCATTCCATTTACCTGAGTAAATAGGAAAGTATGAACTTACTTTTGTCGTTCGGCTTTATAATTTGCTGTTAGTTCGTCGAATAATTTTGAATTAACCTCCATAAACGTTTTTAAAACATTATACACAAGCGCAATGATAGTCTGATTCCAATGCTCTTTCGAAATTCGGTACAGCGCAGGGAACATAATTGGCATAATCACATTACTATTTTCTTCAATTAGACTTAATATATATTCGTTATTCCAAAAATACAAAGCCCTTTCAGCAACCTATTGGTCATTAAAAAAGAAAAAAAAAATTATCAATGATTTCCTTCTAGAGACAATCAAAGCGTGCGATTCACGTCAAAAGTAAAATCAATCATTTCGTTTTTTGCGAACCTGAAAATGTGGGCTTGAAACACATTTGGCTATTTGTTTGAAAAGAGGCGTCTGTATTTTAACAAATTGCGTGGGTTCGATAACGTCCAGTATTTCTTCAATTTCGCCCAAAAACATCACTTCTTTTTGGCTAAATGTTTTAGGCCAGTATTTCAATAAACCCAAGATCACTTGTTCCGTTAAACTCGCGTCTTTTTCCAAAAATTGAACGACGCAATATGCAAGCTGAAAATAAATGCGAGGCAAAGAAAATCAGAGCTGAACTTTTGAATAGCAAAATGTATAATGCAAGATGAACGCAAGAAATTCATTGAAGTAAACATTGAGAAAAGATTCGGACTGCGCTTAGTGAAACACTGCGTATGCATTGTATATGCGTGATTTAATTTTTCGTTTGAATGTGTATAAGACAAGCGCAGAGTTCGCGTGAATGTCGAAAGATATATGCACAAACACATTATTCGTATACTAAAAGAAATAAATGGAAATAAATTAGGAAGTCGAGAATGAAATAGAAGGAAGTGCAAATAGTAATTGATTGAAAAAGAGGGGAGTCAAATGAAAAAAGAACGTGTATAAGCATTGAGTAAATGCGCAAGAAAGCATTTATCTTACTTGAGCATGATATAGACCCAAATATTTAGGTTTATGTAACGGTATTAAGACTTTGACCAAAAATTGCTTGTGTTCTTGCTTTAGAGGTAAAGCAAACCCATTTATAATACTGTGAAGATAGTGAATTAAATTATTCAAATTGATGAATTAATTAATAATGAATTCGTACCTTCCTAATATTTCGAGTAACTCTCCAACGCCGTTAAAATGTTCAGTCTCATAAATAAACCTTAAGAAAATGTTATTTATTTGTTTCCTAATAAAAGCCCGTAGACCCAAAAATTTCCCATATATCCGATGTAAAACAGTTTTTAAGAAATCTCTTTCGCGTGGATCTTCGCTATCAAACAATTCTAGAAGCTGTGTGTGAAACAAGAATAAATGGGTTTAATCGCCTTTTTAGTAATAATAACAGCTAAGAACGCGAAAAGAATGTCGATTTGCACATCGAGCAAAAGAAACACTTTATACCTGTAACACAAATTTCTGATCGATAACTTTTTTGCCAATCGGTGGCTGGAAATCGGGTGATTCTAAAAATCGTAAAAAGAACTCGTAAACCAATTGCAAATGTGGCCAGGAAGCTTCCAGCGTAGGATCATCTTCCTCTGGATCGAAATCGGGGTTCTCGCTCGGTGGTAACGTACGGAATAAATTGCAGGCAATCTGTAAGAAAAAGCGAAACAAGCTCAGTGATGAATGCGGTACTTTATCGGCGAAATATATTTTACCATTTTAATTATTTCGGGGTAAACCGACTCCGGGAGTACACCTTTGCCGGTTGTTATGTAATCGGCCAACTCATGAAGCGTTGCACGTTTGATCTCTTTACCCTTCAAATCTGCGATAGGATCCATGAAATCGAAGACAATGCAACATTGTCGGAGTTTTTTCACAAACAGCGCTTCTTGTTCAGATGGGGAAACATCTGCAATAAAATGTGAAAAAAATACAAATCAGTAATGAATGAACAATGAAAAACGGCGACATTTTCTCATCGCACACCGAGTTTTTGCTTCACCTTTGAGTAAAGGAAGCTGTTGCAATTCGACATCGCTCGAAATACGGTATCGGGATGACCCTTGTGATTTCTTCTGCTTGCGTTTTAACGAACCCTTTTTGAAGGGGTCGATTTTGTCGACGAAACCAGCGTGAAGCGTAGCGCCCGAACCGGGCGCGTGATGACTACCACTGGTCGACGGCGTTGCCGGTGTCGAAGAACCACTCGCTGCTGACATTGCCGCTTACTGCACTTCAATGTTCGTTTCTCTTCTCGAGTTTAGTTCGATAACAATGTGGCGAAAAGAGAAAGACAAGAGTACACTCACGAAGCAGATTTGATGAATGGAAGCCGAGTATTTTTTTAGATACTCGTCTTTTGCAACGACGCTTTCTACAAAATGCACGTATTTCGCGATTAATTCGCATTCGTTTTAGACAAGCAATCTATTACAAGAGTGAATTTCGTTCGCATTTCTCGTTCACAGTTCGTTTTCGCTTTTGTCGCTCGAATAATAAATAGAAAAACAAAACACACTTTTCGCCGAATGCTGCCGTCGCTCCGCGAGAACACGCGTTTAACTCGTTGTTTACCTCTGCAAACAAAGCGACGGCGATTGACTCGTATTCAAAACAAGAGAAGAATGTGAATAAAGCGGCGAATGGATGCAAATCGAGAGATGCTTTTTACAAACACTCATTTGTCGAAAATAAAGCGAAAGAATCCATTTTGATTTTTCTCCCCTTTTCACTTCGTTCGAAACGCAATCGATTCGATTGTCGATCGATGGTCGATTGCTTTCGCGTGTTTTCTTTCGATCGATGTTTCGCTTTATTTTCGCCACGCTTCTCGCCGCGTTCGATTCGAGCTTTGCACTCACACGTTTTCGGCACGTTTCGGCCTCTTTCCTCGAAAACGCGACGTTCGGTTCGCTACTTTCATGTTTTTCTGTTTCTCAATAGGCTTTTCGCTTTCGACTTCGATTGCGGCATCGATGAGCACGATACCGATGCATCGAGCGATCGATTGCCGCGCTGCGGTTTGATGCGATCGCCGTGTTCAGTTTTCGTTCAAATTGGCCATCTCTGAAAGCTTGCGCTTGAAAAACTTCGTTCACCCGTTTTGAAAATCACTTTTTTTTGTTGCAGAGCATTGCGAACGAATCGCGTTTTTGTTAACCTAGCGGTTCACACCCTAAAAGGGTGTTACCGGTATTTGCAAATAATTATTCAACTTTAATTTACGCTACCGTGAATTTGAATTTTTGAATGAATTGAAATCGAAAAAATTCAAACGTAAATACAGTTGCGAGTGTAATAAAATTATTTCGCACTTTTTTAGATTTTATACAAACGCAGCACGCTTTTTTGACTCATCAAAATCTCAGCCTAAAGTTCATAAATTCATTGTAAAAAAATTGTAGAAATTCGAATGAGCATAAATGAGAAAGAGAAATAAAAAACATGACTGCATTACGATTGATAAAAATCTGCTGCCTTTCAATTCAAACAAAAATTAAAGTGCTTTTACACGATTTTCTCGTCTATTTATTTGTTAATTTCGGTCTTAAAATTGACAGAGAGATTAAAATGGCTTCTTCAGTCCTTATCGTATTGGAACCTTGATTAGGACAAGTGTTGAGGTAAAAATTAAATATACTGCGTGGATCCGCAACATTTGCATACTTCGTGTCAGCGTCCATTGCAGCTTCTATGCCTTTTAAACCTCCAAAAATAATAATTGCATGTTTAAAATCATTTGGAATTTGAGGAAGAATAGTATCAACATTGTCACCGTTCTCAGAAGTTCCAATAGTTAAGTCGTATTCTTCACCGAAAGATGAATTAGCCAAAACTTCTGATAAACTATTTGCTACACGTACACTGTAACCCCAATAAGTTCCAGATTTTATACATGGAGTTCGCGGGGATACAATAGTGCCTCTCAATTTTTTCTTTGGCGATTCGAGTTCTTGAGCTTCAAATTCAACTGTCACGCGGACACCAGGCTTCAGACAGCGATCAACTTTCACATCATTTCTCAATCCAACATTTACAAAGCTCATTTCTGAGTTCTCCTTTACGGGCTTATTGACAACCACACCTTCTCTGAATCTGGACACGTCGTCAATTCTCAGGTGGTGTTTAGTATCGAGTGGATTAATTAAACCAACCAATTCAAGATCTTTTTGAATAGGAAAAAAATAGCGTCGCAAATACTGGGGACATTCTAAATACTGGAGAACTTTAACCATTTTCGAAATGCAACGCTTTTTCGGATTGACGTTCGGATCCTCTTCGATCGCGTTACCACTGAACTCGTCGTACACTACAATTTCATCGCAATTGAATATGACAGCAGCGCGCGCGATTTGTCCGATTAAATATGCTTTCAATTCGTTTGTCTGAGCGTTGTCCACAATCGAAGCTGGCAAAGCAATGCTCAGCGTGTAGTTTCTGCCTTCACTCGCATCGTTCGCGAGTTGTGCACGTTTTTGCGCCTCTTCTTCGCGCTTACGTTTCCGCTCCTCTTTGCGTAATTTCCGCTCTTCTTTCCATTTCTTGAGTTCCAATTCTTCGCGGGCGGAAAGCAAAGCGACGACCAAGCGTCGGACGTGAAAAGAGAGAGTTAAGCGATTGCATTTCGCATGAATTCGACTCACTTTTCGCTTTCCAATCTTTGCCGCAATTCATCGCTTCGTTCACGCGCACACGGCGACGCGTGCGCCGTCTGTGCGCCGGTGTCGGCTTCGAAAGCGAAACTTCGCAAAGTTCAAAAAAATGAGTTCGAGTTTTGAAAACGAGTGGGATTTCCGCTCTTCACGCGATAGCGACTCGATTGCGATCTGCCCGAAGAGTGAATCGACGGCGCGAAGTAATCCGATGATTAAACTGCGTCCCACGCACACTGAGCACACCGTTTCTCTTCGCTCGTGAAATCGCTTCGAGAACGAGCGCAGTGCGCGCGGCGAAATGAGCTGTACTCATCGTAATCAAGGTTTGCCTAATTTTGTAGGCGAAGCGAAAAGCGTTTCCGTGTGAATAAATCATCGCTTTTTTTATGATTCGATACGAAGCGAGTTTATTTTAAAACGCTCGCATCGAAGGAGAACAGCTTAAGGTGTAGCTTTGCCTACGATGCGTCCACAATTCACGTGAGCGGCGATAAGAAAAGTTTTTTTTTTGAGTCTCTCTCGTTTGTGTCAAAATGCAAGCAAACGCGAAATAAACTGCGTTACACGCAATCGATAAGAGCGCGCATTTAAAATATGAAGCGAAGTCACGAAAGCGAATTCTTCACGAGCCGGTGTGTCCGAAGCGAGCGCGGTAGGCGAACCGCTTGAAGAAAAGATTGGCGAAAATTAATCGGATATACATTTTTAATTTGAGATATTTTCGCAATCACAAACAAAAAAAAATGTTTTGCTTTGATTTTCTCAGTAAATATTGTCAAAAAAATTATTGCAACTAGTTTATCATTTTAAATCGTATCGTAATCGTAATCGTATAGAGTAAAAATCATAAATTAGCGAACAATTAAAAAATTAAAAACGAAAATAGAAAAAAATTCAAGAAATGAAACTTGAATTTCTTTTACATATAATCAATCGTTAATTAGTTAATAATGTTTCAATTAAATTGTAAAGCGTGGAAAGTTTGAACAAACTGGACACTGGTTACACTTGGTAAGAGGACGGTTTACAACGCAAAATTTTTTCGGGAGTTTTTTTTTTCTCGTGTTTGTTTTTTTCGAAATTAAATCACAGAATGAGACACAAATTAAGAAGAAAAGGCAATCGATTTATAAAAAAAAGATTTTTGCAAATTTAAAAACACTTAACATTAAATTAGAATAAGAGTTAAAAAAGACTAGTGGTTGTGATGAAGTGCGAAAATGTATTTGATTTTATTATTAAATATAAAGTTGAAAATTAAATTCTAATTATGAAAAAGTAAAATTGAAAAAAAGAAGAAGTAAAAGATCGGAAAGCGTAGGTGCCTTGAAATTAAGTTTCTCGATTCACTGTATAAAACTTAAAAGGCACTTTACGGCTCGCAATGGACGGAATGTTTTTGGGCGTATGGAGTTGTCACAGTCAGCGTTTTCGCTTGACAAAAAAATATTTTTTACTTGTTTTTTTTTAAATATGTTTAATATGTAAGTTGGTTTGTAAAATGTATTTAAAATTATATTCATTTTTATGGTGTTACATTGTATTAAATTTAAAAATAATTTTTGCCTTTTGGTCGCTTCATTAACAAGAAAGCAAATTCATGAAATAAAATAATTAAGGCACTGAGCGGTGAAAAGGCCAAATTGGATAAATAGAATTTGTTCGTTTGAAAACAAGTGCATTTAAATGCAAGTGGCAAGTTCTTTTATCATTGGAATGATTGTTGTTCGCAGTTAAATTTTTATATTGAATGGAATCGCGATTTTTAAGATTTGAATGTGGAATGCATTGAGAGGAAGAGAGAAAGAAATGAGAGAAAGAGAAAGGATTAAAATGTAAACTAATAGGAAAAAGGAAGACAAAGTGATGTTTGCTGCTTCTGATTTCAATCACAGGAAATAACTTAAAAAAGAGAATAAAACGTTTTGCTTAATTCACTAATTCATTATTGAAT
>NCKU01002991.1:0-16717 GCA_003675995.1 Dinothrombium tinctorium | reverse complement strand
CGGAACCGGCATCGCTAAACTTGAAAATCGTAAAGAAAAAGCGGACAATGTTTGCGATCGTTTATCGGTGGATAATTGAAACACCAAACGCAGTCGTGGCATTGCTTCTCTTGCAATTGTCTTCTTTTTTGTCGAGAAACGCAATAAAACAAGTTTTTTTCAACTCGCTTCTGTTTTTCAGCATTTGTTTTTCTCTTTTTGAACGAAACTCGAAATAAGAGATGTGTGAAAGCAATTTTCAAATTTTGACAAATAAATTTTCAACTCTGTTTTGCATAACTTTTGTCTTATAGGAGTTGTGCGCTCGCAGTGAGCGCGACTATCGCACTCATTAAAGTGTGAAACTATTGTTTGCGAATCGAGAAACAATATTTGCACATTTTGATTCGCTTTTCTTAAATAAAGACCGAAATGAAAATGTTTGCGAAGAGCGCGGAACACGGTTGCCGCGCGGACAGCGGTCGATTGGTATAACCATCTTTTTGAAGCTTGCATAGTCTTTGAACCGCCACCTTCGATCATATAAGTCATCAGTGTCCAGGGAGCGCCTGCGAAACCGATTAAAGGCAGCTACCCCTCTAATTTATGCCTTGTAAGCGTTATGGCATCGAACACGTAACCGAGCTCGGATTTAATGTCGACCGTTGGTCGAAGCTTCATTTTAACATCCAAGGCTCCATCAATGGCGACGGCAACACTGGCCATTGTTATAATATTTATTTTAAGTGTTTTCAAAATATTCATTTTTATAAATATGTGAAATTTCGCAGATAAATATTTTTAATAATCAAGTTTTTGTGTAAATAGATTATTTTCAAATAAAATTTAAATTAGAATGCAACGAAAAGCTCGAATGTATGCTTCACACATAGATTAACTTCAGTTTTAAAATAAATTTTTATGCTTTTTAATTATTTTTTCAAGCATTTCAACTTTGCATCGTTTCCTATCAAGTTTTTATATTATATTCAAATTGATGTTACATGTTCAAAACACATAACCGACTTTCTTCATATTTCACTGAAAGATTCACACTTTTGATATTACATTTAAAGATTTTTACATTTAAACAATGAAAATGAAAATTTTCAAAGTAGAAATTTTTGAAAATTTTCCTCATTTATGTTAATTTGTTTTCTCAGCCATTCAAAACCGTTTTTCGTTTTCATGTATTTTTGCTGATAAGATAGCAAATTAATTTACATGAAGCTGTACGTTTAATCTGAATTTCTTCAATGTATCTTTTTGCGCTCATAAATTTCAATTAAATTCAATTCATTTTCGATAAAATATTTTCTACAGAAGCTTGTTTTGTTGTAGTCTTAAATAAAATTTTTTAATAATTGATAATATTTCAAACGAATTGAAAATTAAATTAGCTTTAATTACAATTCAAGTTAATTCTTAAACTTGACACACATCTACTCATAAACTCATAATTTATTCAATAAACAATAAATTGGATTGATGAAAAAAAATTTGCTTCCGACAAAGCATCGGAAATTAAACTTTCAATCTTTTACGCGACAAAATAAATTTTTTATCAATTCTTTCAAGTCAAAAATTATTAACGGTAATGATAATATTTATTTTACTTCGGTACGTTCCAAGACGTATATGGAGTTTAGTTTGATTTAAAGCAAAATCGCAAAATAAATAATTTGAAAATTAATTCTGTTTAAGAGTTGAAAAGTTTCAATTCAACTAAATTTCACGAATGCAAAGTTTAATGAGACAACAATTTGAAAAAAAAGTGAGATGAAGAAAAATTGAAATAATTAGAGCACATGTGTTCACAGCGATTAATTTAAAACCGGGTCTTAAAAAGATTGAATTTTGTTCAATTTTCTCGGTTTTTTTTCGAACAAATATCGACCGCAGAAGAGGAGTTCTAAAACACGGGTCCGGGAATAAACATGTCTCTTCGTTCGACTCGATATGGTATACCGCCTGTGCCAGAATCGACGCTTTTACTTCGCTGCCGTTCGCGAATAGTGTCGCCGGGAAGGAGCAAATCGCTGCTGTCCTGAGCGCCAACGCTTCGCGATAGCATCTGCTCGCCGTCGATTACCGATTCACGGGGCATCGCGGTGCCGTTCGTAGTGGCGTTAAATCCCGAGAACCAATCCCTCGCATTGCCGATTAGACGCTGAGTGAGCGAAATGCGACGACGGTTTGTGGCGTCGCCCGCAATGGCAATACTGTTGCTGCGGTGTGTGATTGCGGCGGTCGCGGCGTTCGGCAATTCGCTATTTGTGCAATTCGAATTCACGTAATTGTCACTCATAATCACGAATCGTTCGTCGATCACTCGATTGAAGTTCGCTTTGTTTTATCTTTAGGCCACAGATTCAATGTTTTGCTTTCCGTTTTCGCGTAAAACAGTGAAAACGCGAACACAGAGCGAACGCAAACGAAATAAACGGCGTATTCACTCCTCTCAAACGTTTAAAGCTTATTGAAACGTTAAAATGCAAAAGCTGCGAATTGCGCTTTTCACAAGTCTGTTGTAAACAATGCGAAACACGCACGCGTCGAGCGCTCCCAAATAACGGCCGAACCAAAACTTTCGAGACGCTGTTTTCGCAATTCGCAACTTTTTCCACTTTTCTTTCGTTTTCGCTCAATTTAATTTAGTGTGACAAATGCAAGCTCTGCACTTTTTGAAGTATGATTACCGCTTAGCTTTTGCTGCACAAAAACAAGCGAGATTTAGTCGTAAGCGTGCTTAATTTTGCATTAATTTTGCAATTGAATAGCGGACAAACAATGCTTTTCGACAACGTAATTAAAAATCTCGGTTCGGCATTTGCTCGATGAAACAAACTATTTTAAAAATTTCAACGATCATTGTGTGCACAGCAGCTCATCGACATGACATAGACATTCGAGAACGCTTTCATCTGAATTCATTTGAAATCGTCGCTAAACAAACAACTTTCAGATTGGTAATTTAAGAAGATGAAGTTCAAGCAAAAGCTAATAATGAAACGAGATGAGTCGGAAGCAGTTTAATTTAAAATACAGCTTTGTTCAAATTAATTTGCTATCTCTACCATTCAAAACCGGCTTTTTTTCAATATGTTTTCGCTGATTAGATCGTTAATTAAATTCAATAAAACTTCATTTACTGAACACTTCTTTCTAGACAGCGATGAACGTAACATTGATTTTGACTCGATTTTAATTGGTTGGTTATCACTTAATTGAAAATTTAGTGCAAAAGTAAAACGAGAAGCGAAACAAAACTCAATCATATCATTGAAAATTTATTGACATTCACGTTATTTACTAAATTTAAAAGCGGAAAAAAAACTAATGCGCACTTTCCGTATCGCTTTTATGAGAAAAATAACTTGAGTAAATTTAGCAAATGAGTGTTAGTACTTCAAAAACTTTAAAATAATATTTGGTCTCTTCAGTGATTGTGCCAAACGCATGTATTTTTGATCGACGCCGGGCGATTACTGTTTGTTTATTGCTAAAATCAAACGAGGCAAATGCACTCATTAAGAGACATTAAAGAGACTAAAAAAATTTTTTTTTAAATACAAATAAAAAGTGTTCAGACTTATTTCTAAGAACATTGAAATGAAGTAATTGGATTAAAAATCAAGAATTTTTCAATTTAGATTGAATTTCTTGCTGTTTTCATTTCAATAATTAACAAACAAACAGCAAGCGCTATTTTCATAATTTAAATTAAATTTCGCGTACGATCAAATGAATTTAATCGTATTCATTGTTAAGCGATAAGAATAGAAATATGAAAAATTAACAACTTAAACAAAACTACAAAAAAGTTAGATAAACTCTATTATTGAATGTATCTGATAAAAAGGGGAAAAGTTCTCACATGTTATGCATTGGACTGAAATGTATTCAAGCTGAAGTATTCAAATGAAGTGATCATTTTAAACGATCTTACAATGGCATTTTGTTTTTATAGCTTTTTGTACTTTTAGATGAGTAGCAATCGTATTTTAGTGAAAAAACGCCAATAGTCAATAGAAATAAAAAGTAATTTTCTCTATTGTGAAAGTAAGCGTGTAAATGAATGATGATGCTTTGATTTGGAAGCTTTAAATGTTGCGGCGCAAAATTGTTGATAATGAAGAGAGAAATGGATCGTCACTGCTATTAATAAAATCGTACGATTATACATCATCGTTTGATTTTTTTATTTTATTGCATAAAAGTTTTTTCAATGCTTGTCGCAATGTTGGGAATATTTTGAATTAACTTTTCCTGATAAAAAAAAGATAAACTGCAACTCGTGGTAAGATAAAACGTCATTTTTACTATCTTAAAATCATAACATCAATGACTTAAAGCCGTGTTAAGTACAGATACCGTCGAAATAGCTTTTCACGATTTTAATGTATATGCGAAATAAAAAGCTCTATCTCGATAAGACGCAACATATTTTGACGACAGCTGTACAATAAATTCAAAAAGAAAATACTGAGAATGAAAATTAAGATTTTCATTACAAATTCAAAATAAGGATTACAGAAACTAATATGTGATTATAATTTTAATCTTTTACAAATGAAAATTATTAAAACACATGTATGACAAATGTACAGAGTTTGTGAACTAATGCGATGATAAACCTTTAAAAAAAGTGAAACTTCAAATTCTAAAAATCAATATTTAAGAAACTTTTATTGAAAACATACTTTGCTATATTCCTCGTTTCGCATTTTCAAAGGTAACTGTCAAAATTTAAAGAGTTTCACAATTTGATTGTTTTTAAGATAAAAGAAGCTTTCTTGAAACAAGGAAAATATTCAACAATTTCAAATCATAAGTTTTTAACTAAAACGATGAAGATTATAACTTCGTTGATAAATTTTAACTTTGACAACAACTGACTGTTGGGCCTTATCGGGTCAAATTTGAGCTTACAAATGACCCCTTTTTGTAGCTGCATTTGGTGTGCTTTTTGAAGCTGAAATTTGAAAAGCAAAAAGTTTGATGAAGCAGAGAAGTTATTGGAGTGAAGATGACTAACGCCATAAATTCATTTTTTTTTAAATTCTCTTGTTATAAGATGGTCTCCAAGAAAAGAGGAATTTATTGCCTTGGTCCTTTTCACTTAACAAACTTCCTTATTTTCTAAAAGTTAAGCTTCTCAAATTTCAGCTTCAAGAAGCACATCAAATGAAGTCATAAAAAGTGGTCATTTGCAAGATCAAACGTGAGCTGATGAGGCAAACAGTTAATGGGCGAAACATTGTCAAAATCAAATTATCAATGAAGCCATTGTATGAGTTAAAAATTTTTATGACTTGAAAAAGAAATGTTGATACTGTTCTGTCGGGTTTCAGTATGAAAAAATGAATATCAGAGTTTAATTTCGGAGTACATTAAGTCTTTCGGATGAATTCTTTAAGTGAAAAAAATATCAAAAACTTACCAAATTGTTAGTTTTGCTGCGAAATTGCATAGTCAATGCCAATAGCTTTTGCCTAAATGCGAATTTGTTTTCAAATTGTCAAAATGTATTTTTAATTTGGTTTAAAACTTTATATATTGAAATTCATAATTAAAGTTCAAGAAAAATCAAAAATTGAGAGAAAAATGTAAACAGACTTTTCAATGAGTTAGGATAACAAAAAAAAAGTTAAAATATTTTTAATCCTATTTAAGCAATAACGAAACATTTAAAAAATTTAGGTCCATATTACTATTGAAAATGAAATGGTATTAAAACTTTTATGTTACATTTTGTCGTAAATCACCGAAAAGAGTGTTTCGTTTTTTGCTCATTCTTAAACTTTTTAAAACTGCTAATTATAAATTTCAATGTAAAGATTTAAAGCAACATTACACCAATAATTCGTTGGCATTCAAGCAAAACCTTG
Organism: Dinothrombium tinctorium; assembly: GCA_003675995.1. Lineage (NCBI taxonomy): Eukaryota > Metazoa > Arthropoda > Arachnida > Trombidiformes > Trombidiidae > Dinothrombium > Dinothrombium tinctorium. The sequence goes on along the minus strand of NCKU01002991.1, from coordinate 10,847 downwards.
GCGAGTTTTGAATTTTCAGTTTTTTGTACTAATTTCACACGAAAAATTTTTTATTCTTTACGTTAATCGAAGAATTTGAGATAAAAAATTGGTTTCACGTTCGCAAATTTGAGCAATGAATGATAATACTTTTGAAACGCTAACAAAAGTCATTTCACTTTAAGAAGCGAGCAACATTCTTTTAGAACGTGATGTCCACGTCCTTTCACAAAACAAACCTTCTTCTATTTCGGCCATTTGAAGTTCGGCTTCCATTGTTTGTGATTTAAATGACCACTTGCTTTGACGCTCTTTCGATCACAAAAATTTTGGCCGCTTGCTTGGCAACAACAGAAAAGTTTGATAGAACAAAATTTACTAGCTGTTCAAAAAGAAAATTGAACACTTTTTAATCAGACTAACTTTTAAAATCGTTTGAATACCGAAATCATTCTTTCACTAATTTCAGTTTTTAATTGAAAAGTAAAAGCGAAAATTTAGTTTTCGATAAAAAAAAGAGAACAAGAGATTTGAAAAATCAAATCTCATAGGTTTTTGCTTGAGTAAGTAAAAACTTTTGGTGAATAATGGTCAACCATGGTGAACCTGTTCAGGCATTTGTTCAGCAGACACAAACGATTGCAGTGTGACCACATTGACGAATCTGGCTTTTTTGAAAAGATTATAGTAAAAAGTGTGAGAAAAGAACTTACCTAACGCGACTTGTTGAGTTTTCTTTGAAAATGGTGCATCCGAAGCAAAAAAAGAATTATTTTTTCCGTGCTTTATTCTTGTTTATACAAAAAATTCATTTCACTAAAGGTGTTTTAAATTTACTAATTATTAAAACAAGACTTTGAAATAGAACCCATTTTGAAAAGCTACATCAGTTTATTGTTTCTTATTGATCGCTGTTTGCATCCGAAAATAGATTAAAACAACTGAACGAGTGTCGAACTTGTCTTCAACTTAATGCATATCGAAATTTAAGCAACTTTTTAAAATTGAAAACATGAAATCAAAGTTTTTTAAAGTCACGAGATTTCAGATGGTTTTTAGCAACTTCAATTGATAGCAATATATGAATACCTGTAAGTAGATTCGCTCCTTGCTTTCGTGAACTGCATTTGCTTTTCTTTAAAAGATGAAAAAAAGTTTCTTTTTGGAGCTTTTTCTTCGGCCTCAAAAGGTTTCGAATTTAATGAGATGATAAAATTAGATTAACAATTTTTCTATATATGAATGAATTGCACCATTGCAAGTCTAATCTTTAGCACTTGATGACATCGCGTCCCTCTCAGCGTATTCTCGTCTTTCTGTTTCAGTGTCAGAATGATTTTTGTTTCCATTTAAAACCCTAAAATGTGTAAACAAAAGATTTGAAAATTGTTGAAAAAATCGAGTTTCTCTGTTAGTGAAATTGAAAATGGTTTAGTTGAATTATGCTGCCGCTTATGAATAGATTAGTATCCGGCAGTTCGTTAAGTCCGATGTTGACATTTAGTGAATAAAGCGAGTTATTATCTGAAAACACATGCCAAGTCTTTGTTGATACAATGTCCAAAAATTTACATTGAGTTGGCGATTGTGACTTTGTTACAATTATTCTTTTTTCTGCTTGTTTACTTGTTAACAATTTCCTATTTTGCTTTTAACAATTAAACAGCTTTTTCACTAATGATATAACCATCGTTTTTGGATAATTCACAAACATTTTTAAATAAAAAAATCGTAGCCATGCGCTTGTTATTTAAATCAACAGACATGCTTCTCTTTCTCATAGACCGTATATTGTCTTAAAGAATTTTATCGCTAATTACTTTTTCTAATAACCGAATTACTAAAAAAGACATATTCATTGTATGACAACGATTAAATTAGGCGATGAAATTAAATTCATTTTGCTTCATTTGCTTTTTCTCGAACAGTCAGAAAGAGAGAAGTATGAGAAGGAGAAATAGACGTCAGTTTCATTCATATTTTTTTGTTAGAGGTTCTAATGTCAAGCCATTGATGAACTTTCATTTGCTATGACTGTGTCGGATGAAGACGATACCGTTGTAGACGTGTGCTGCGACATTCCCGTTGTTGAACTACAATTTAATGGATTACCGGATGAATGTGATGAGGACGCTATTTGCCGATTATGATTTAACTCCAATTCGGACAATTTCCTCCAGAGTTCGTCTCTTTCCTTCTCTTTCTTTTTCTCTCTGTAAAGAACAAAATGAGCACAATTAAATCCCTTCGAGGGGAAAAAGATGAATTAAAATCTTGAAGGAATATTTCTTTAAAAAATTGTTTTGGTTTCGTGGAATTAATAACACTTGTTTATATCTCTTAACATTTTGTTTGAAAAAATGTTCTGAATATTTAATATTAGCAAAGCATCGGATTTACGATCAGAAATAATGATCCGATGTATGTCGTCGCAAAGAACAAATAAAACTAAACTTTGTGACATAATCAAATAATGAGAATGGTAGGTTATATCAAAGTGGAAAGAATATATAAACTTGGTGTCAAATTTTGTCGAGACAACAATTATTTTCTAAGAATTGGCACGTCTGTAGTCAATCAAAATACGCATGTTTGCTCAATTTCAATGCCATCAACGTAAAATTATTTCAAAAGGCCAAATTTAAAATTTAGGCTCAAATGCTTTTGTAAAATCTTATTTTTTGGAAGAGTTTTTAAAAAGCTTGGCAACTATCAAGAAAACAAAACTTTATCTACATAAATTATTTTCTTATCTGCTTTGTTTGAAAACACGAGAGAAGTTTAAATGAGAACGAAGTGACTGTTTTTCTTATTCTGATTCACACTAATCGATATTCCACTTAATATGTTTCAGCGTTCAATATTTAAGAATCTCTATTCTGCAACGATAAAATGTTATTGAAAATACGACCAATACTAAGTGTTTTCTTCATTTATCAAATATATAAATAAACATTATTTTATCGAATTCTTTTTTATTGCGTCAAATTAAAGGTTTAAATTTCCATTGCTTCTTTTTATTTGAAATGTCAAAAGTTATTAAAAATAAAATAATTTTTTTTTTGCAATTATTAGTGTTCTAATAAGAAATGTTGGACTTTTTTTGCAATCGGTTTGTTTTATTCTAATGATTAGATTAGAAGAAAATGATTTTATAGCAATTTACTTTTGTTTAGCAAATTGGATAAAGTGAATATGAAAAATAAAACATACTAACTGAATAGAATTAAACCAGTATTAAAAATTTTTCATGGTGAGATTATCGTAAAAAATCAAAAGCACATAATTTGCATTCTATGTTTAAATGTTGTATGGTTTAATTGAAAATAAAAAAATTTTCATTTATTTCATATATGAATGCTTGCATATAGAGAAAACGTTTTTTTTTGTCGTCTTATATACTTTAAAATTTTCTTAATATAATATGTGTCTACTTTAAAATTAAACGACTTTGTTCAACAATTGATATGAACATAAAAAAATATGAAATTGCGTTTAAATTAATTTGTCTGTTCCTATATTGCGGAGCTGAAATTCTGAATTTTTGCATATGGGCAGAAACGATGAATTCTATGAATTGATCCCACACATTTTGCGAAATTTGTTTTTTCGTTAATTTTTGTTGAAAATTGTAGTCATTATTTTTAAAACGTTTAAAATCAAGTTTTTTGAATAAGTTTACCCATTCCACGATTGACTCTTTATAAAAAACCAAAAAACGTATGAAAAATCCAATATTCATGGATATTGATGCTTTCATTCAATAAGAGGATTATTTTGTCATTTTTTTCATAAAAATGTTTTGTAGTTTCAATGGTTATTTAAAAAAATTAGGTTTAAGCCCTCATCTGAAAATTTAGTTTGAAATCGTTCGATATTCTCGACTGCTGTAGAGTAGTGGATCGTGGTTATTTCATTTTGGACTGTCAATGATAGAAAGTCGCAACAAAAAGAAAAATAAAGGCAATAGCATTAATGCCGGTAATTTTTTAAACTATATTGAAAATAAAGATCAGCTCTGTTTACCTATGTAAATGTTTGAGGTCACGACTGAAGTATCGAGTTTTGAATACGTGTTATTGATTCTTTGACATAAACATTTTGACATTGACAATATAAACAAATTAAAGAAAAGGTTCTCGAAATAACGTCGAAAGCTTCAAGGATTACAAGTTAAATATATAAATTACGATAAACACATATGAATATAATCTATGACGATGTAAAAAATAAGAATTGCGCGTCATTCCATTTACCTGAGTAAATAGGAAAGTATGAACTTACTTTTGTCGTTCGGCTTTATAATTTGCTGTTAGTTCGTCGAATAATTTTGAATTAACCTCCATAAACGTTTTTAAAACATTATACACAAGCGCAATGATAGTCTGATTCCAATGCTCTTTCGAAATTCGGTACAGCGCAGGGAACATAATTGGCATAATCACATTACTATTTTCTTCAATTAGACTTAATATATATTCGTTATTCCAAAAATACAAAGCCCTTTCAGCAACCTATTGGTCATTAAAAAAGAAAAAAAAAATTATCAATGATTTCCTTCTAGAGACAATCAAAGCGTGCGATTCACGTCAAAAGTAAAATCAATCATTTCGTTTTTTGCGAACCTGAAAATGTGGGCTTGAAACACATTTGGCTATTTGTTTGAAAAGAGGCGTCTGTATTTTAACAAATTGCGTGGGTTCGATAACGTCCAGTATTTCTTCAATTTCGCCCAAAAACATCACTTCTTTTTGGCTAAATGTTTTAGGCCAGTATTTCAATAAACCCAAGATCACTTGTTCCGTTAAACTCGCGTCTTTTTCCAAAAATTGAACGACGCAATATGCAAGCTGAAAATAAATGCGAGGCAAAGAAAATCAGAGCTGAACTTTTGAATAGCAAAATGTATAATGCAAGATGAACGCAAGAAATTCATTGAAGTAAACATTGAGAAAAGATTCGGACTGCGCTTAGTGAAACACTGCGTATGCATTGTATATGCGTGATTTAATTTTTCGTTTGAATGTGTATAAGACAAGCGCAGAGTTCGCGTGAATGTCGAAAGATATATGCACAAACACATTATTCGTATACTAAAAGAAATAAATGGAAATAAATTAGGAAGTCGAGAATGAAATAGAAGGAAGTGCAAATAGTAATTGATTGAAAAAGAGGGGAGTCAAATGAAAAAAGAACGTGTATAAGCATTGAGTAAATGCGCAAGAAAGCATTTATCTTACTTGAGCATGATATAGACCCAAATATTTAGGTTTATGTAACGGTATTAAGACTTTGACCAAAAATTGCTTGTGTTCTTGCTTTAGAGGTAAAGCAAACCCATTTATAATACTGTGAAGATAGTGAATTAAATTATTCAAATTGATGAATTAATTAATAATGAATTCGTACCTTCCTAATATTTCGAGTAACTCTCCAACGCCGTTAAAATGTTCAGTCTCATAAATAAACCTTAAGAAAATGTTATTTATTTGTTTCCTAATAAAAGCCCGTAGACCCAAAAATTTCCCATATATCCGATGTAAAACAGTTTTTAAGAAATCTCTTTCGCGTGGATCTTCGCTATCAAACAATTCTAGAAGCTGTGTGTGAAACAAGAATAAATGGGTTTAATCGCCTTTTTAGTAATAATAACAGCTAAGAACGCGAAAAGAATGTCGATTTGCACATCGAGCAAAAGAAACACTTTATACCTGTAACACAAATTTCTGATCGATAACTTTTTTGCCAATCGGTGGCTGGAAATCGGGTGATTCTAAAAATCGTAAAAAGAACTCGTAAACCAATTGCAAATGTGGCCAGGAAGCTTCCAGCGTAGGATCATCTTCCTCTGGATCGAAATCGGGGTTCTCGCTCGGTGGTAACGTACGGAATAAATTGCAGGCAATCTGTAAGAAAAAGCGAAACAAGCTCAGTGATGAATGCGGTACTTTATCGGCGAAATATATTTTACCATTTTAATTATTTCGGGGTAAACCGACTCCGGGAGTACACCTTTGCCGGTTGTTATGTAATCGGCCAACTCATGAAGCGTTGCACGTTTGATCTCTTTACCCTTCAAATCTGCGATAGGATCCATGAAATCGAAGACAATGCAACATTGTCGGAGTTTTTTCACAAACAGCGCTTCTTGTTCAGATGGGGAAACATCTGCAATAAAATGTGAAAAAAATACAAATCAGTAATGAATGAACAATGAAAAACGGCGACATTTTCTCATCGCACACCGAGTTTTTGCTTCACCTTTGAGTAAAGGAAGCTGTTGCAATTCGACATCGCTCGAAATACGGTATCGGGATGACCCTTGTGATTTCTTCTGCTTGCGTTTTAACGAACCCTTTTTGAAGGGGTCGATTTTGTCGACGAAACCAGCGTGAAGCGTAGCGCCCGAACCGGGCGCGTGATGACTACCACTGGTCGACGGCGTTGCCGGTGTCGAAGAACCACTCGCTGCTGACATTGCCGCTTACTGCACTTCAATGTTCGTTTCTCTTCTCGAGTTTAGTTCGATAACAATGTGGCGAAAAGAGAAAGACAAGAGTACACTCACGAAGCAGATTTGATGAATGGAAGCCGAGTATTTTTTTAGATACTCGTCTTTTGCAACGACGCTTTCTACAAAATGCACGTATTTCGCGATTAATTCGCATTCGTTTTAGACAAGCAATCTATTACAAGAGTGAATTTCGTTCGCATTTCTCGTTCACAGTTCGTTTTCGCTTTTGTCGCTCGAATAATAAATAGAAAAACAAAACACACTTTTCGCCGAATGCTGCCGTCGCTCCGCGAGAACACGCGTTTAACTCGTTGTTTACCTCTGCAAACAAAGCGACGGCGATTGACTCGTATTCAAAACAAGAGAAGAATGTGAATAAAGCGGCGAATGGATGCAAATCGAGAGATGCTTTTTACAAACACTCATTTGTCGAAAATAAAGCGAAAGAATCCATTTTGATTTTTCTCCCCTTTTCACTTCGTTCGAAACGCAATCGATTCGATTGTCGATCGATGGTCGATTGCTTTCGCGTGTTTTCTTTCGATCGATGTTTCGCTTTATTTTCGCCACGCTTCTCGCCGCGTTCGATTCGAGCTTTGCACTCACACGTTTTCGGCACGTTTCGGCCTCTTTCCTCGAAAACGCGACGTTCGGTTCGCTACTTTCATGTTTTTCTGTTTCTCAATAGGCTTTTCGCTTTCGACTTCGATTGCGGCATCGATGAGCACGATACCGATGCATCGAGCGATCGATTGCCGCGCTGCGGTTTGATGCGATCGCCGTGTTCAGTTTTCGTTCAAATTGGCCATCTCTGAAAGCTTGCGCTTGAAAAACTTCGTTCACCCGTTTTGAAAATCACTTTTTTTTGTTGCAGAGCATTGCGAACGAATCGCGTTTTTGTTAACCTAGCGGTTCACACCCTAAAAGGGTGTTACCGGTATTTGCAAATAATTATTCAACTTTAATTTACGCTACCGTGAATTTGAATTTTTGAATGAATTGAAATCGAAAAAATTCAAACGTAAATACAGTTGCGAGTGTAATAAAATTATTTCGCACTTTTTTAGATTTTATACAAACGCAGCACGCTTTTTTGACTCATCAAAATCTCAGCCTAAAGTTCATAAATTCATTGTAAAAAAATTGTAGAAATTCGAATGAGCATAAATGAGAAAGAGAAATAAAAAACATGACTGCATTACGATTGATAAAAATCTGCTGCCTTTCAATTCAAACAAAAATTAAAGTGCTTTTACACGATTTTCTCGTCTATTTATTTGTTAATTTCGGTCTTAAAATTGACAGAGAGATTAAAATGGCTTCTTCAGTCCTTATCGTATTGGAACCTTGATTAGGACAAGTGTTGAGGTAAAAATTAAATATACTGCGTGGATCCGCAACATTTGCATACTTCGTGTCAGCGTCCATTGCAGCTTCTATGCCTTTTAAACCTCCAAAAATAATAATTGCATGTTTAAAATCATTTGGAATTTGAGGAAGAATAGTATCAACATTGTCACCGTTCTCAGAAGTTCCAATAGTTAAGTCGTATTCTTCACCGAAAGATGAATTAGCCAAAACTTCTGATAAACTATTTGCTACACGTACACTGTAACCCCAATAAGTTCCAGATTTTATACATGGAGTTCGCGGGGATACAATAGTGCCTCTCAATTTTTTCTTTGGCGATTCGAGTTCTTGAGCTTCAAATTCAACTGTCACGCGGACACCAGGCTTCAGACAGCGATCAACTTTCACATCATTTCTCAATCCAACATTTACAAAGCTCATTTCTGAGTTCTCCTTTACGGGCTTATTGACAACCACACCTTCTCTGAATCTGGACACGTCGTCAATTCTCAGGTGGTGTTTAGTATCGAGTGGATTAATTAAACCAACCAATTCAAGATCTTTTTGAATAGGAAAAAAATAGCGTCGCAAATACTGGGGACATTCTAAATACTGGAGAACTTTAACCATTTTCGAAATGCAACGCTTTTTCGGATTGACGTTCGGATCCTCTTCGATCGCGTTACCACTGAACTCGTCGTACACTACAATTTCATCGCAATTGAATATGACAGCAGCGCGCGCGATTTGTCCGATTAAATATGCTTTCAATTCGTTTGTCTGAGCGTTGTCCACAATCGAAGCTGGCAAAGCAATGCTCAGCGTGTAGTTTCTGCCTTCACTCGCATCGTTCGCGAGTTGTGCACGTTTTTGCGCCTCTTCTTCGCGCTTACGTTTCCGCTCCTCTTTGCGTAATTTCCGCTCTTCTTTCCATTTCTTGAGTTCCAATTCTTCGCGGGCGGAAAGCAAAGCGACGACCAAGCGTCGGACGTGAAAAGAGAGAGTTAAGCGATTGCATTTCGCATGAATTCGACTCACTTTTCGCTTTCCAATCTTTGCCGCAATTCATCGCTTCGTTCACGCGCACACGGCGACGCGTGCGCCGTCTGTGCGCCGGTGTCGGCTTCGAAAGCGAAACTTCGCAAAGTTCAAAAAAATGAGTTCGAGTTTTGAAAACGAGTGGGATTTCCGCTCTTCACGCGATAGCGACTCGATTGCGATCTGCCCGAAGAGTGAATCGACGGCGCGAAGTAATCCGATGATTAAACTGCGTCCCACGCACACTGAGCACACCGTTTCTCTTCGCTCGTGAAATCGCTTCGAGAACGAGCGCAGTGCGCGCGGCGAAATGAGCTGTACTCATCGTAATCAAGGTTTGCCTAATTTTGTAGGCGAAGCGAAAAGCGTTTCCGTGTGAATAAATCATCGCTTTTTTTATGATTCGATACGAAGCGAGTTTATTTTAAAACGCTCGCATCGAAGGAGAACAGCTTAAGGTGTAGCTTTGCCTACGATGCGTCCACAATTCACGTGAGCGGCGATAAGAAAAGTTTTTTTTTTGAGTCTCTCTCGTTTGTGTCAAAATGCAAGCAAACGCGAAATAAACTGCGTTACACGCAATCGATAAGAGCGCGCATTTAAAATATGAAGCGAAGTCACGAAAGCGAATTCTTCACGAGCCGGTGTGTCCGAAGCGAGCGCGGTAGGCGAACCGCTTGAAGAAAAGATTGGCGAAAATTAATCGGATATACATTTTTAATTTGAGATATTTTCGCAATCACAAACAAAAAAAAATGTTTTGCTTTGATTTTCTCAGTAAATATTGTCAAAAAAATTATTGCAACTAGTTTATCATTTTAAATCGTATCGTAATCGTAATCGTATAGAGTAAAAATCATAAATTAGCGAACAATTAAAAAATTAAAAACGAAAATAGAAAAAAATTCAAGAAATGAAACTTGAATTTCTTTTACATATAATCAATCGTTAATTAGTTAATAATGTTTCAATTAAATTGTAAAGCGTGGAAAGTTTGAACAAACTGGACACTGGTTACACTTGGTAAGAGGACGGTTTACAACGCAAAATTTTTTCGGGAGTTTTTTTTTTCTCGTGTTTGTTTTTTTCGAAATTAAATCACAGAATGAGACACAAATTAAGAAGAAAAGGCAATCGATTTATAAAAAAAAGATTTTTGCAAATTTAAAAACACTTAACATTAAATTAGAATAAGAGTTAAAAAAGACTAGTGGTTGTGATGAAGTGCGAAAATGTATTTGATTTTATTATTAAATATAAAGTTGAAAATTAAATTCTAATTATGAAAAAGTAAAATTGAAAAAAAGAAGAAGTAAAAGATCGGAAAGCGTAGGTGCCTTGAAATTAAGTTTCTCGATTCACTGTATAAAACTTAAAAGGCACTTTACGGCTCGCAATGGACGGAATGTTTTTGGGCGTATGGAGTTGTCACAGTCAGCGTTTTCGCTTGACAAAAAAATATTTTTTACTTGTTTTTTTTTAAATATGTTTAATATGTAAGTTGGTTTGTAAAATGTATTTAAAATTATATTCATTTTTATGGTGTTACATTGTATTAAATTTAAAAATAATTTTTGCCTTTTGGTCGCTTCATTAACAAGAAAGCAAATTCATGAAATAAAATAATTAAGGCACTGAGCGGTGAAAAGGCCAAATTGGATAAATAGAATTTGTTCGTTTGAAAACAAGTGCATTTAAATGCAAGTGGCAAGTTCTTTTATCATTGGAATGATTGTTGTTCGCAGTTAAATTTTTATATTGAATGGAATCGCGATTTTTAAGATTTGAATGTGGAATGCATTGAGAGGAAGAGAGAAAGAAATGAGAGAAAGAGAAAGGATTAAAATGTAAACTAATAGGAAAAAGGAAGACAAAGTGATGTTTGCTGCTTCTGATTTCAATCACAGGAAATAACTTAAAAAAGAGAATAAAACGTTTTGCTTAATTCACTAATTCATTATTGAAT
>NCKU01002990.1:0-16726 GCA_003675995.1 Dinothrombium tinctorium | reverse complement strand
AAAAAAAAATTTGCAATTGATTTCGAGTCGCACACGATGTGTTTCAATTGATAAAAGATTATACGATTATATGGTATCGGTACACAATGATGTGGAAAATTTAACATTTCACATCTCGTCGCTTTTTACTAGCTCAGTGCAACCATTCAATTAACTTTGCGCCGAACGAAAAGAAGCATGCAATCAATGTTTGACCTTTTCTCTCTTTTGTTCAGTTTTCGAGTCCAAACTCGATTAGCTGTATTCCACTTGAAAAATGTGCTCCATTTTCGCGCTGCTTCGAATCTCATTTTCAATAAGACACATTCACATTTTATCCATATCATAACTCTATACTAGTGGACAAGTGATTTGTTTAGGTTTAATCTTATTAGCGAAACGAATTTTAAATATTTTTGAAACATTTTTGACTATTAAAATGTTAAAAATAGTTAAATGAAGATTATCATTGGGCTTAATAACGATAACTATTAATTATTATTACCTAAGTAATGTGATCAACAACAATTTCGTTAATTAACGTTTATTTCCATTCTTTCGCTTTTACTGAGGCAATAGAAAAAACCACAAAGTGACTACTTATATATACCATAGAATGTAAGAAGATTTATAAATGTAAATAGAGTGTGAAAACGAAAAGTATCGTGTGCTAACGGTATAAATCAGTTTGAAGAGTCAATCTAGTGAAGCATTCGCAAAAAATTGTTCAGCGACAAAATATTTGAGAGCAAAATGTCACCATAAACGTAAAAAACAAGCAAAGAAAAATGTGATGCAGTAAATTTATCGCTTTAATTGCTTATATAATGAAATTTGCTTCGTAATACGACAAAAGTGTCAATTTACTTTTACTTTTAATATATTAGCGGCCGAATGCTTTCGACAAAACAAAATCAAACGCAAAGAATGCAAACGTGATGTGATTTGTCTCACGGCAACTGAAGCGTCAAAAAATTAAACGACTAATCGACATGTGGACAATTTTGTAGCGTAATTTCTTTCATTTTTTTTCATGTGTCCTATGTTTAGGTGAAAACGAGTGGGAGAAGATAGAGAGAAGAGCTAAAAAACAATTTTCGTATCCCGAGTGACGGTGAAAATTGTGTAATTTCTTCATTGTTTGGCGAATGTTTGCCGCTTATCGCGAATGCCAAAAAGCTCGGTGATCGCGAAAGATCGAGCTTTGAAAAGAGAAGAGAGAGAAGTGCGAGAGGCATAAAAACTAGAGATGAAAGAGGAGAAATAATGCTGCGAAGAAGCAGATGTCACATTCTTTCACTTGAATTTCATGCACGCACACAACGTGCGTTTGCACGTGAAGAGACCACCACCACACTTGTATTCTTCAGTTTTTCCTCCTTTCTCTCTCGCTCTTCTTTTGATTGCGAACGAACATCTCGAAACGAAGATGAAAACTTTTGTTCGGATCAATTTCGATTTTTCTTTTTCAATTCTTTTGATGATGTGACATTTTATTTGCACTTTTCAAAATTCCGTTAGATTTTCTCTTTTTTTATGAAGACTTACGTACAAGTTTTGAGTCAGAATAAAAAATCTGAAAAAAACTTCTATAGCAAAATAGAAATTTTATTCTATAGAAAATTTCGAGTGCGAATACACCCTGAAAATAAATATTAGCATTGGTTTTTTAGACTATGAGACGTTTTGAATTATTGAATTTTAGGCAGATCAAATGTGAAGCAATTTTTATGACATATGCGACTTTTCACTGTTTTATATTAAAAGCTGTTGAGACTCAGGAAAAGAGCTTAGTTCTCTAGGAAATTTTGAAGTTTGTGTGTATGATTTTGCGAACTTATGCTTTTGATAAATTACCAATATTTAAATCTAAATTTGAATTTTTTTTTCTCTTACGCATACTGTTGAATGTATATCGATCAAGTGGTTTTTCTCTTTTTTACTCTGTATTTTAATTTTTTAATTATCTTAACAGCGCTAATTTAACGCTAAAAAACACTAAACAATCCTTTTAACTTAATGCAAGTGAAGAGGATAAAAAATGAGACGAAAATGAAAAATGTGGAACACTACGAAAATAAAATGATGCAATTAAAATTAGATCAAAATTGCCGCACCCTTTGCATTTTTAATCCGCACTTTAATAAAACATTCGCTTGATTATAGATTTTACTCATGGGTCTATGTTAATAACAATTATACATTCAAATGAAAATGTATTACGCATCGAAAACAATAATATTTCTCCGAATTCGTGAAATAAAAGTAGTCATTCAAACACACCTACAACTGATGATCGCACAAATTTGTTGAAAGCGTATAATCATAGACGCTTTGTTATATTATTCAAAAAGAAAAGTTTCGTTAAAATTCATTCATTAATGAGATGAATAATCGCAAGAATTAAGAATCATTCAACGTAAAATTTGTTCATCTGAGTGTACATATTTCATGTGGATGCGTATAATGACGAACTCCTTCGTTCTAAATGATTGAATCGCTATTCTTCATTTAATCGAATTTTGCTTAATTGAAATTAATTCTTTAACTTCAATTGAGTTCGACAAACAATTTCACCCATTTCATGCGATTACAGCATTTCCATACATTTTTTTTCTAGGCGTTCAAACAAGCTAAAGTTACAGATATTGACATTGAGCTAAATAATCCTGCGGGCGACAGCTGCACGCAAAATTTTTATTCATCATTTAAAACCTGTGGAAAATATACACCCTTCTCTTTCACGAATCGAGCGAAAATACGCGTGAATCGCTATTAATCACCAGGGACAATCATATCGCATATTCAGGTACATTATGATTAATTCGTGTTCTCTTTTCTTTGTTCGTACTTCGAGAAATTTTTTCGCTCAATAGAAGGCTTATTTGCTTTTTTTAAAGTAAGCAAAGTACACACAGAACTCTTTTATTCTAGAAAAATGAAAAATTGTGAGCACCTAGGCGAAATTGAAGCCATTTCATAACATGCAATTTTTTATCGAATTTAGCGATTGTGTTTCTTTTCACCTTTGTTAAGTTGGTTTATTTTATTTTTAAAATAAGAAAATATTTTATTTAAACATTGAGTTCGGTAATATCATTTAAATTTTCAGTAAATATTTTCACACAATATTCGAAATCATTTGTCACAGTGTTTCGGCGCGCTTCAGTTTTTCTCTAACTTAAAATTTGAATTGCAAAGAAAAGACGTGGTGAAAGACTAAAGCGGGCGAAGTGAATTTAAACGAGATGCGAAAAACAATAAAGTTCTAACAAACAGAATCAGCTGCTCTTCGACCTCAGGCCGTCAGCATAGAGGCACGCACAAGTGCGACTTGCAGACGATGTTATTCAATTTTGTAATTTTTTTTAAAAGTTTGTGCGAAAACAGATGAGTTTTCAAAAGCGACCTGATTTAAGAGATCAAGGCGAAGCTGCATCACGTTTGTCTGCGAAAAACAATATCGTGATAATGAAAACTGAAGTCGCACCGAAATCAACACTGCAACTGCAACTACTACTACTACTTTTGCTTTATAACAACTCCCATTTCACCGTAACCGTGCGCTGTTTCATTACCGTTATGATTTTTTTCCATACGTAACCTAACGTGGTGCGATCGCACGCAGCAGTAGAAGTCAGGTTTGCTAAGATTCAGTAAGCCTCTCTCTTGCTCTTCCCATCGCTCTCTCTCTCTCTCCTCTCGCTCACTCCCATTTTCATGCGGTCACACTCGAGTACATAAACAAAAGAGTGTTACAGAAGGCGGGTTTGAAAAATCATAACAAAAGCTTTATAGCTAACAAAGTTTTGTTTTCTTGGTTGTTTGTTTGTTTGCACGCGTGCAACAAAGTGCACTTTTAACGATTTTCAATGATTTCGATTTTGTCTATCATCATTATTTCATTGTTAATCTTCCTGAAAATTATTTATGATATTTGTCATCAGACCAATTCACTAACTTCACTTATTAAAGTTTTTAACCAAAGTTGTATTATCATTTGACCAATGCGTCAAACCTTAATGTTTCTATGCTTCATAGCATTCATACTTGCGCTTCATGCTTCATGTTGATCTCTATGCTAATCAAAAGTAAACTCAAAACCTAATCGCCACCACACGCGGTTTTATGTAGAAATAAAGATCAATTCAATTATCGTTTGAAAATTTTATATAAAATACTAAAATTTAAACAATTTAAATTACACGATCAATTGAAAAGTTTCTTCGGGTATTAAAGAATCGAAAAAATCGAAAAATTTTTCGTTTTATTATTTTAAAATTTAAACTTTACAATGAAAATTAACTTATCTCAAACGTTTTCACTTTTGCTGCTTAACTTTGTTTTTCACTAATCATATAAAAGGTGAAATCATTGGGTTTCTTCTTTGACCATATACAATGCTTGTTAAAATGTTTCACGATGATATCTATTCAAAGACAGAAGCACATTTAACAAAAATGATCGCAAAACATTTTGTCACCAGCTGTACTTCACATTTTATCATTTTCACTCGAAACCATTTCGCTCAGCGTTTACACCATTTATTTGCAAAGTGCTTTTCAGTGTTAATTACAATTTCTCATTTCATAAATTTAACGTTGTAAATACAAGCTTAAGTTTAATTAATTTGAATAATGAAAAAAATATGTTTAAAGGTAAGAGTGCAAACAAAGATTATTTTATATAAGCGGCAAAGTAACGAGTAATAAATCATCGATTTCACTGACTTAAAGAAAGGTTTAAAAAAAATGAAATTAAATTATTAAAATTCTCAGAGTAAACGTTTTAATAACACTTTAGTGATAAATTGTTTTTAAAACGATTTCGCAGTATCACAATGATTGATTAATTTGGTATTTGAGGAAAAAAAGGCGCGACTGTACATTGCTACCGAGTAGCAAAAAAAAAAAATTTCGAGGGCAGTGAACACTTTGTACCTTTCACGCTCATCAAATTTTCACTATGACAAATTTTTCTTATTAAAGAAGAATGATTAAACTTTTAAAAAAGGAAATGTCGACTACTCGATTCAAAGAAAACAAAATCAGCTTAGCGAGAAAAAAATTTTTTTTCTAACAAATTTGCGCAACATTTTGTTGCTCCCGTATATCGAGAAAATGCACCTGCTCTAATTACAATCTTTCTTTTCCATTTAAGTTATTTTAAAGAAAATGAAAATTTGTAAAGTGTCTTTACGAGAGAGAGAGAGAGAGAGAGCGAGAGCGAGCGAGCGAGCGAGAGAATTGATGCTGTAAACATCCGATTCAGTAAACACCACGTAGCTAATGGAGGTGAGAGGGAAAAGCAATCACGACTTCGATATTTCGAACGAATGCAAAAGGCGAAAAGTCGAGACAAGATCGTATGCACTTGTTTTTCTTCGCACCCGAACTTTTGTCACAAATGGTTCTCGTTTAAAAAATAAAACTGCATCACAACAAGAAACAAAGGTAATTACAGTATTCAAACGACGCAGCGACGACGCTCGACTCAATTGCATGCATAGGCGCGCGTTTTCATTATTCTATTGCAATTCTTCGTTCGAGCAAATGTTTCACCTGCCATCGATATCAGCCATTGTCCACGCTCTTTAGCAAAAAAAATTATTCATTAACAAAAAAATAATTCAAATTTCGTTTTTTCATTATTATTATCGGCGACTAATTTCGAAACTCATTTGAATGATGAATTCATAAACGATCGATTGAGCTTACAATTTTGAATTATTTCGACGCGTTTCGACTTTTAAAAAGTTTATTATTTTTTAAAATTATCATTTGCAGTCGAATTATACATAAATAGTCAAATGAAAAGTTTTACATAATTTGAAAAAAAAATTGTAGGTAACTAACTTGCTCTCACAATTGTCGAAATTCTCGGAAAAGTTGAGTTTTGAACCTCATCATCAAAATCGTCATTACTTTTTCTCAAAACGTAAAAACCAGCGATGCGGGAACAGACTTGAAGTAAGGTGTAAATGAAAATTAGTTGATGTGTTATAAATTCAAAACTTTAGACAAGAAATTTTCATCCGTTTTCAAACTCGAAAAGCTTTTTTCGCATCGCAAAAGTTTCTTTTTTTAAATTCAAATCACTTTTGAAGCGAGCGTTTGCAACCGTTTGAGAACGAAAAATTTTTTTTTATGAAATCCTTTGAAAATCAAACCAAACGTCGAGTATTGAAAATTTAGCGTACGTCTTAATTCATATTTCGTAGCGGCGATTTTTTTTTCTTCTCATTTCTTAATTTTTTGATTAATGGATTTGCATTTGAGTTTCTTTTGCGTTGTCGCATAAAACTTGCAATCGAAGCTAATCAGAAATCAATCATCGCGTTTAATCCATCAAAATCAAAGTGAAAATAAAAGAGAAAGACGCAAAAAAAGGGCAAAGTGAAAGTGTGGAAATGAAAAGGGTTCGAGCGCAGAAATGTCAAGTGAAGTGAGTAGCGAGATCGAGAGTCGAATGCGTTTCGTTGAAAAATGTGAATGAATTGAATAGCTTCGAACTGTTTAAAATTTATTGAACAACATGCATTTAAAAAAATTTTTTGGCGAAAAAAGTATGCGCGAATAAAACAGTCACTGCCGATATTATAGTATATGTAAAGTAGTCGTATTATGCTCATTCGAAAGGGAAAAGGCGAAAAAGGATTGAAGCAGATGTTGAATAATGTTAAGAAATCTCGGAACGAAAGGCGAGCGTTATGTACAATAAACGCAACCCGGTCGTAGATTAGCATTGAACCGAGCGATATTAATGATACCGATGCGACCGATGCGAAAATTTCGCGCGATCATACGCCGCTTTGCTCACTCTTTCTCACTCACTTGCTCTCGCGCTATTTCTTAAGGTTTTCTTACCGTTTCGTATTCGATTGTTTAATTGTTTGTTTAACGTTCACTTCGATCATTAATCAAACGTAGACACTTTTTTCAATCATTTTATAATTACATTGAGAAAAAAGTATTTCAATTCAATTCAATTCGGTGATTTATATTCGAGCAACGATTGAAATCAATTTTCCACTCTATTCGTTCTTAAATTTCAAAAAATTTAATTTTTTTCAAAATTTCACAAAACTTCTTATCTCAAAAGTTTTAAAAAACTTCGATTTGCATACTTCTACATCTTTGTGCGTTTAATAGATCACTCCGCTTAAATATGATAATTTCAGTGATTCTCGCCTCGCTCTCTCTCGCTCTCTCTCTCTTAGCACAAAGCTTAAATGCTTGCCACTCAAAAATTTCAATACAAAAGCTGTCAAATTTTTGTCGAAATACATTGAAAAGTGATTCGCAAATTTTAAGTGAGAGCGAATAAAGCAAAATGTAAAGCGGAGAATGAGTGCGAGCGAGAGAGAAACTCTTATTCAGTTAGAGAGGTGAGATTTTCTTAAAAGCGAACGTGTTGATTGACACTCGTCTAAAAAAACTTGTGCCATATATGTGCCTTCCAAGTTTGGAACAGCGGCGAAAGCAGCGTACCGCTCTGTTCTCTTATTCGAATATAAAGTATTTCGCTTTTGATTTTTGAGATCAGCTAGCGAGTGAAGAAAAAAAAACACGAAGCAAACGAACGAACAGTGCGCTTTTGAAAAGCAAACCTGCGACGAACAATTGTGGAAAACTTTCGCCGAACTTTGCCGATTGAATACACCGAATATATATACCGGTATTCGCGATAGTGAAATTAAATAAACTGCTTATAATACAAGACATTGATGGAGAATACCGTAAAGTACCACATAATCGCAATAACCCTTTCGCGCTGCGCGCATTGTGTAAAATTGCGGCTTTTTTCACAACTTTTCTATACTATCCGTTCTCGTTCGTCAAACAAAGCTCGTATACTATTACGCGAAAATTGTATAGAAAATTTATTCGCGAAAATGTTGCGTCTTTGCGTAAAAAATAAACAGCAAACGCCACTTTTCCTTTTCTTCTCGATTCGCTCGAAAAGCTCGTATTCACACAATTGCTTCGCATTCAAAATGCGAACGAATGAATAGAGATTTTTAAAATTCCTCTTCTCGTTGAAAAAATGTTGAAATTTTCTAAAATCTGTTTAGACTTAAGAAGATGGGAAGTTTTTTTTTCGAGATTCTTGTTCAAATTATCAACAATTAAGTTTCGAATTACTGTTCAAGTTGTTGAAAAAAGTTTGAGAGATTAGAGATTAGATTTGCGCTAGATTTCGGTTTGAGTGAAATAATATACGCCGAAGAAGTAACAGAAGGATGTGCATACAATGGCAAACGATTCGCTTCTTCTTCTTCATTCTTCCTCTTGAGCTTAGCGTTTTTTTCTGCGTAACTGATGAGAATGAGCAGCAAAAGTTTTCATTCTCGAGCAAATTGGTGCACATATTTGATGCATGTAAAATATTCTCGCGCAGTACTTTTCGGTGAATATGTTGTATTTATCGCGAAAGCTGCTCGAAAAATTTTCTTATGTAATACAGCGTTAAGCTTTAAGTGTGATGCTTTGTTACGCGCTACTCATTAATCAAAGCGCCGTGAATAGCGACGAGTGAAAGAAGTCCGAATTTCGAAAAGGCCCAACATTTAAATTTAAATGCTCGACAAAAGAACGACAACTCTGCTTTTGCTTCTTCATCATTAATCATTTTTTAAAGAATCGAACGCAATATTTTAAAGGTAGAGAAAAGGGTCAATGTTTAATTTTCAATGGTTCATTGATGTGAAAATATGTTTTGGTTTGGTCACTTGCTTGTTGATCGGCGTACCGCACAAATTTCAAAAATAGCTGTGAGTGAAAAACGTCGAAAGATTTAGTGTGACCAAACTTGAGACACTTGAGAATTTATTTAAATGTAAATTTGAACATAACACGGTTTATATGAGCTATAGGCATTATGCAGTGTTTGAATCGTGTGTTTGAATCCCTTATCTAAATTGTCACTTTTTCCTTTAATATCGCTCATAATTATATCTCCATTGCCCGCATACTTTTCTCGACCTTATTCGAAAATTTTTTTAGAATTTAATTTGTATTCATATTTGCACTTATCTGTATTTCAATGCTTCAACTCTTGCTTCTTTATTTTTATTTTAAGCGTTGTTTATTTAGCTGCTTAGGCAGCTTTTGAAATAAAAGTTTACTTATCAAACTTTGATCATTATTAAAACTTAAAATTTAATTTTCTGATCAAAAATTGTTTTTAAATTTTTTTTCCGCTCCAGAAAAAAAATGCGAACATTTCGTGCGACAAACCTTACACAACTGTTGTGTTACGGTCACTATTTTTCTATATTTTAAGTAAGATTGACAGCGAATGATTGTGAAAAAAACTAGAGACACTAGTGTGACAAACGAAGCAAGAAAACGATTTTGTGGTCGAGTTTTTTTTCTATTCACTAGTTTCATCCTTTTCACTGTTCGAACTGCTAAGTCGATTGATGCGAGTTCGTTTGCGATCTTGCACAGGTCGCAAAAAGTTTTTGTGACACACACACGCACGCATAGAGACAGAGTGAGAGAGAGAAAAAGAGAATGAAAGCAGGAAAGCGAGCGAGAGAAAAAGCTGCAAAAAAAGGTGTCTGTGATACAAAGACTGTGGTCATTTGTAAATGTCAGACGAAAGGTGCATTTTTGCATAGCTAAACTGAGAATAACCCTTAGCGTCCGATCTCATGTGCTGTTGCAAGAAGCGTGCAAACAAAGACGATCGAGAAAATTTGTTAAAAAATGGGTCTCAAAGAGAAGAGCGAAGCGACTGTCGACGAAGAATTGCATTTGCATTCTTTCGCTGGCTTTTTTGATCAAATATTATTTCAATGCGAGTAGACTAAAAACTCGGTGAATGTGCATTGAATGCCAGATGGATCCTAATTTGAATACTATTCTCGACGCTACTCTCGCGACAAAATGTCCATTAATAATGGGTGTCACACTCATCCCATTTTCCGCTTTGCTTCGCGATGCTTTTGCAAAAATAATTGATACGAAATGTGTCTACACTCACCCAAATTTACTCGCTTCTATACTTCGCATCTATCTTTTCCCATTTTCTATCACTCGAATTTCATATTTCATCTCATTGTTATATTTTAACTTCCAATCGCGCACAATCTCCTAGAAAGTAGGTAAATCTCTCTCTCTCTCTCTCTCACTCACTCACTCACTCACTCACTCACTCTACTTGATAGATAAAACTAGAATTGACACGCGAATATTTGAATTTAATGTCTTGTTAATCTTTTTAAACATAAAATTAGAGGCCTTTGCGACATAATTGAATGAAGTTGTGAATTTAGATGATGTTGACAGAGCGGAAATTGCTGAAAATACTTTTTTGCAGCAGGTGAAATGGTTTTCACCTGAACACTTGCGTCTTCAATTTGCTCATTTAATTTTGTAAATTTGAAAAATTAATTGCTTTGAAGTCATGCTTTTAACTGGTACAAACATCTGTCGAAACGTCATAGATAAACATTCCTTTTTTTGTATTTAGACTAGAAAAAAATTATTCGAAAATAAAATTGTCAATAATTGTTGGCTACCCGATCGGTTAAGTATTAAATACGCATTTTCCTCTCTAAATGGTCCAATTATAATTACAAAGCAACTGCACAAAATTAGCTTTTAATCGGCTAACATTTCGAAACAAATTTTAAAATAGCATTTTGAGCATAATGATGATAAAAAAAGGGGAAAATAGAACAAATCGAGCTAAACCACTCAAATGGCACTTTATACAGTTCGCATGAAATAGAGCAATCCACACGCATACGGTAGCGGTCGAATATGCAACGTTTTTGTGTAAGAGAAAATAAAACATCGCTTGTTTTTCGGGGGTCGATATATCGGATGCGTTTTTGTTATAGCAGGTCGCACGGTGGAAGTAGTGAAAGACGCGTTAAGCAGTTCTTTGGGACAAAGCTGCACCTTCCTTTGGCAGCAGCAGGTGTGCTTTTCAATGGCAGTCGAAAATGCTTCTTCTTCTTCTTCTTCTTTTTTCGCTTTCTCACACAAAAATTCCACCACTTGTACATAGACCAAAAACGCAGGTAAAAAGGTCCCCAAAAATTTTTGACCCTCTCGACGGTCGTGAGAGCGGTCAAAAGCCTACTCTTTGCCGAGTGAAAAGTTTTTAAAAGGTAAAATATGTATACAACTCGATTCAAACGACACAAAGTAAGAAGTGACTTATATGAATTTCTCTATATTCTCGGTGCAAATTTTCGCTGTCAAGCTTATACGCTTTGCATTGAGCATCACTTAATTTCAAAATTTCTTAAACCGAATGTTTTCTTTTCAAACGTTGTATGTTAGACACGGGCATAACCCTTCCGCTTCTTTCAAATTTACAAAGAAAAAAACAGTTTTTGCGTAATACTAGAGTAGAAGAATGAATTTCTAGATCATATTTCTTGTGTAAGCTTTTTCTCTCTCTTTTCTTGTCATCTAAACGAAAGAAAAATTTCTGTTAAAATGCGTGCAGCAAGCTGTTTAAAAAAACTAGGGACAAGCTTTCAACAAATGTTTTGCTTTGTTAAGAATGTACACACTTCAATAAGTAATCGAAAATTTATTTAAGTTTTATACGACAAACTTTTTTTTGAAGTACATTCAAAGAGTGAGAGAATAAAAAATTAGATCCGAAAATTCACCCTTTTCCTCAATAAGATTTATAAATGAGAAAAAAATGCAAAGCTGCGAATGATGAAAGAAAGCAGAGCGAAAAAACATTTCGACAAGCGAGAATAACATTCACGTAACTCGATTCGGTTTTTGTTCGCCTAAGCAATTTTTAAAAACGGCTGACATGCTTTTAATCCGTTTACCGTTTCGCTTTTTTTCAACGCACTTAAATATTAGAAGGAGAAGAAGAAGGAAAAAAAAATAAATAATGAATCTAAGTTCGCTTTTACAAATTTTCTTACATATTCTGCTCGAATCTCAATTGGCATAGTGCGTACTATAGCCGTTCGCTTGTAAAAATAGACTTTTTACAACAACACAAATTGGGCGCACAACCATCGAATCTTTGAACATAAAAGCAGCTGTACAACGACATGTGTGTTTGCGCGCGTCTATGTGGTGTGTGTATGGGTTTAAAAGCTCTGTATGTTCGTGATTGTGTCGTCTAGTTATTTGATAGCGCTTTTACGCTTTACGTTTTCCAGTAAAATAATTGCTTAATTATGGTTCGAAAAATTTTGCGCAACTTTTTTTCGAAATTAAAATGATCTAAAAGTTTTCTCTGAAGATAATTTTTTTCATTTAGAATAACATGAGGAATAAAATTTACACATTTTACCATCTAGAAAGCGACAAAAAGCTAATGTGCTTTTGTCCGCGAAACAAATGGTTTATGGCTTTACAGCTGTGAAAGTAAATAATTTACAACATTACATAAACTTATATGGTTTCAGCCATTGACCACTCGCTACTCACTTGCCTCATTTTCGAACTCTCGCTTGTTCGTTCGCCAAAAATTATTCTCAAAGAGGCTTGCGACAAGCCTTCAAGCCTTTTAAGTTCGCTCGAATACACCGGCGAACGTATTTCGCTTTTGTTATTGTTGAAAACGAGCGCACAAAAACTTTCACTTCTTGCACAATGCATTTAAGCAAATGAGAGAAGAGCGGCGAAACGAAGAAGCGAAAATTGAATAATGGGTGAAAATTTTTTCACTTTCATTTAACGCTTTAATTTGAGAATATTTTAAATAAAGAACCAAAACTTATTGTAGACGGAGAAGCTATAGTGCGAAATACGAGATCAGATAGAATAATACGAAAATTTAAAAACGCAACTTGTCGAGATCACATTGAATTTTATTCTAAATAAAATGCGTTTCATTTTCATTGTATACGTGAGTTTTTTTTGTCGCCTTAGCTCACAAAGATTATAAATGTCAACTCGAATATGCTTTATGTGACAAGAGCACAAAATTTGCAATACACGAAATTTAGTGCCCATACGGAACAATAGCCGACAAAAATATTATATACGCTGCCGTAAAAGCGAGTCAAAAGAATGAAAGCATTCATTGCGAGAGAAAAACTTAAATTCAGCGTGTATGTTATGTACCACGACTAAGTTTTTAAGAAAAAGGGGTGAAAGGGGTAAATACAGCAGCAATAGTAGTAGTAGTAGTAGCAGCAGCAGCAGCAATATTGCCGGTGTAAGAAAAGTAGAGAAGGAAGAGGAGAGAAAGAGAGAGCGAGTGGTAGTTAGCTGTGTTGCTATAGTAGTATTTCGTTTGTAAAAATCAATCGTCCGACAAGTGGCTTTAATGTGCCCGCTATGTGACAGATGGACCAAGAATGGTTAAGGTGTAGTACAATGCTTTCGCCGGCAGATTTCCTTTAAAAAAAAAAACATTTTTACGGATAACAAACAAAAAAGGGTAAATGTGATGTGATTAGTTTTAGAGCGCATAAAAATGAATAATTGATGTGTATGCTCGTCTTCACACTGTTCAAAGATAAACGCATCGCTCTTTTCTCAATTCTCGTACATTCAAACATCGATTCGGATAATCGAAAAGTATCTGCTTCTTCTTCGTCTTCGCCATATTCTCCTCTCCCGATACTTATCCGTCTTCGTGAGATGTCATCGCACAAAAGTAATGCAGCAATTAAAATGGTTAGCGCACAAATGCATCATTGTCAAAACTTTTTTTGCTCTACTTTTACAAAAATTTCAAAACTATAAAACTTCACCCAAGGTGCGAATGTGGAAAATGTTGAATGAGTGTTTATGTCTGAGCTACTTTTCTATACATCGTAAAAATATGTCGCTTCGTTTTTTCTATCGAAGCTTTTTAATAACAAAGGGTTTCGCAGATTAAATTAAATGGAGCGTTCAAAGAAACGAGCTGACATAAGTTTGCCGCTTCTCCAAAACGATCGCAGTATATTCGCACGCACCTTTATGAGAAACGTGTGAAAGAATATCTCGTTTAGATTATTTGTGAATTTTCACTCGTAAGCGAATAGCAAATGTTGCTGATTCAATCATTTTCTTCATCTAAATTTATTATATCACATTTGCTTTGTTGACTTTTTTACTTTAAAACTTTTTACTTAATTATTTTCACTTTTTCTAAACCGATTATCTAAGTCATTTAATGTTTATTCGATAAATTTTAAAAATTCGCTAACAAGAAAATCGAAAACACATTTGACATTGATAAAAGCGAGCTTTACGAGAGTAGAATGAATTTTAAAATAGTTTTACATTTATTCGCTAGCTCGACATTTGGCGCTACAAAAATTTGCAATGAATAATAATAAATAATAATAAATGATAGAAAATAAATTTCACCGAAAGTATTGCAAAAGATATTCACCAATTTCACTCGCTATTGTAGTACATATTTGCATGAGTTATTCGCGAGAATAGTAAATGCCAAGCAAAGATGAAAATCATTTCTCTCTTCCTCTGGTCCTCTTCAAAGATTTTCGACAAAAATTGTTTCGCGCGAAAAAAGAGAAGAAGAAGAAGGAAGCATTGAAAAAAGAGGCCATAAATTGCTGTGAGATATATCACGCTCGAAGTGTAATAAAAAAAGGTGAGAGATGCGAGTTTTGGCGCTTTTGAATCGAATTGCTGCTGCGAGTTTGAAGAAATTATCGAAGGGCCATTGCAAGCGAATAATGAGCATCGCGCGCGAGCGATGAATTGTCAGCGTTAGTTTCTATAAAAAGAAATAAGCATTCAAAAACGATGATTTAGATCGAAACAGACTTCGCTAAAAGCAATAAACTGCCAAATCTTATGTATATGTATATAAATAAATTTCGGCTTTAACTTATAGTTGCACTAAATTTTAAAATAGGCGTGAAGCGAATATGGCTCAATATGTCGCTTCTGGCTTCGTACACCAACTTTTTGCGCTCTTTCTCGCGTTTGTAAATTTTCTTTTCAAAATTTATATCAAAAGCGAGAAGTGACCAAAATTTTGAGCCTCTTTCGAGAAGAATAAGTGTCATTCTCAAAAAAACTTAAACCACACACAAAAAAGATGAAAGCGTGTGATTTCAATATTTGCGGAGATTAGCGGTGGTATTTAAAATTTTCAAGTGCACCTTTAAATAACCTAATGTAGTGGCTTTGTACTTTACTTAGAACAGCTAAAAATGCTTCTTTGTTAATTAAATAAACAGAATTTTTCACTTCATTATAAAAAACTAAAATACATGAAACATTTATACATTTATGTATCATCTAACAGCTGCGCTTATTAGCGATGTGTGAATATTATTTAAGCGACGATGTTTTTTTCTAGACGAAAAGGATGAGTGAAGCTCTGAATTATTTGTTATGAATGATTGAATCAAAAGATAGAGCGAGACAGAGAGAGACGAATGTACCAAACTTTTTTACTAAATTAAACAAATGGGAGTTGGGAAACACATTGATGAGTAGATAATTGCACTGCACTCTGTATTCTCGGGGCATAGAGCATCGGGTAGTAGAGAAAGGTTTCCGATGGGAATGCGAGTGAACAGGTGGTTAAACGAAATGTTTTTAAGCTGCAAAAATGAAGCACAGTGTATACCATCGGTGGCGGTGCATTACCGAATCAAATGATGCGTTCAGCGAAATTCACCGCTATTATAACCCGTCGTTTATTACAACTTCACCTTTACTATTAGTTCGGTATTTTCACTGTCATTTTTTCAGTTTGTATTCGTTGTGTGTGGCGCGAAAAAAAAAGCGAAAATCGTTATGAAACAAATAGTGCGATTGTTAGAAACGAACCGAAGTCGTTCTGTCGTTTTGGTTTCCGTTTCTTTTTTTTCGCTGGTTCCTACAAAAAAAAAACCGAAAACGAAAACTTCCTCTTTTTTTCATATAAAAGAAAACTGCTATTAATTGCTCGTTTGTAAAACCAGTGTGTCGGTTGGTTATATTGGTGCGCACTATGCCAGATAATCATCGCCGAGCAGCGAGGATTACTTCTGAAGGGATTGTATCTCCCGCTGCTTGTTACCGATGGGTTTGGTCAGGAAACCATACATTTTACGTTGGTTTTAGTTGTATTTTGTTTGAGCTTTTAGGTTCGATTGGTTTTATGTTTGTATCCGAGAGAGAGAGAGAGAGAGAGAGAGCGAGCGAGAAAAAAGCTGCCGGTCGCATCGTTTCCGGAAAACAGCGAAATAATATTTACATTTGCTATTCAAAGCAACTAACAAGTTCTTCTTCTTTTTTCGTTTTCCTTTTATTCATCTTCTGTGGAAAAATAGCAGAAATTTGTGAACTCATTAATCTGCACACACTAAATTTAAATACTCCTTCTGGTCCTTCCGTACATTACAATTAGTTTATCGCTCGAGAACGATTCTCAGTGAAATGAAGCAGAATTTTAATACAATTGAAAAAAAAGAGAAGAGGACCACCGGGCAATTCAGTTCAGTTTTTAAGTTTTTACTCTTCAAACTGGTTTCACTTTTTTCCGAGAATCGCGCTTAAATCAAAAGCTTGAGCGCAAAAAAAGTGTTGTTCAATCTTCCGTCTTCTTTAAACAGTAAGAAGTAATACAGAATTTTGTAGGCAATCAATTGCTTACTAGAGCCGTATTTCACCCGAGAGAAAAAAAAACTTTTAAATAAAAGCGAAACAGCGGTAGTGGAGAGAAGATAAAATAAAATACTATTTTGCTAGTTCGAGTAAGAAATGTAGGAGGAAGACTAAGAAGAAGCATTGTGGCACCACAGTGAAAAGATTTAGCCTATTCTCTCTCTTTCTCTCTCTCTCTCTCTCTC
>NCKU01002989.1:0-16729 GCA_003675995.1 Dinothrombium tinctorium | reverse complement strand
AACCAAAAACGAATTGTTTCAGAAACAGATATGAGATCAGTGAAAGTAAATCTCGACGAAAACACATTTTTGTTTTGCCAATCTTTTCATATATTTGCTGTAAAAAAAAAATTTCCAAGAAAACAACCGACAATGTTAATTTATTCTCGGAAAAGAAAAATCTGAATATTTTCTATTCTGGTTTTTCTTTCTTTTAATAACAACAAATTCGTAGTATTTATGTCGGAATATTAATCAAAATAAATGAATTTTGAAGAAGCAAAAAAGTAATAACAAAACCTATTATTCTTATTACTTTTATTTCAATATTTAAATGGAATTCGCGAAAGAAATTATTTCTCAATAAATGATTTAGGTAATTGATAAATTTTACCATTACCGCTTAATTTAGGTAAAAAGATAACAGAAAATGAATTTGCGGCTATAAAAGCTTCGCACTTTGTATTTCTTTTTTCATTAGTAAGCGCATACAAGCAAAAGAAACACCATCGATTTCGTTAAAATGTCCATTATAACAACATTAAATATCGTTGTTTTTCAGGTAATTAGAAAAAAGTTTTTAGTTCTTTATTTTTTAAATTGACTCTCACGAATTAAAGTATTTGGGTTTTATATCGATTTTAAATGAAAATGGAAAGCAATCAATACAAGGTGGAAAAATAATCAAGCAATTGGACGGCTTATATCGAACAAAATTCAAGTAATTTTAATTATTTGATTACTTCGCATAAAATTATTTCATTAAAGTGTCACATATATGCCGACTGAAGTCATAAAGTTTGGAGAGATGAGTTCAAATGGCTCATACGATGGTGTGATCGGGGTTCTTCAACGAAATGTTTGTTATTTTCAAAGTTTTAAAAAAATTATAAAAAATTTTTATTTTTAGAAAGCTGACACAGTATTCTTTCCTGGACCTCTCGATATCGGTGGCAATCCTGTGAAATTTTCACCAATACTTCATGACTTCAAATACAGCATTTACGCTCTTGTTCAACCAAAATTGCCTAAAACACCAAGTTTCTGGCAAAATTTCACATTCATCGATATCGGTAGCCGAACAACCTTTATTACGCTTTTATTAGCTGTTGTTCTCTGCTTCAAACTTCTTAAAATACCTAACAGCATATTTACGATTCCTTCTGTTCTGTTAAGGCAATCATTTCACGATCTTAAAAAAGGAAAATCGCGGTTATTCTTTACATTATTTGTCACCTTCTCATTCTTGTTTGTGCTTATATTCTTAGCGAATTTCAGCACTGATCTCTCCGTGAAACGAGAATTGGAGAAAATGGAAAGCTTAGATGATGTTGATAAGAGTGGAAGATTTCCAATTTTCGACAACATGTTCACTATTTACCTTCGATTTAAAGAAAGCGCCAATCCTCTTTATAAAAAACTTTGGCAGCGAGGAATGATCTATTACGGCAGAGAACCATTGCTTACCTTTAATGATCTTATGAATTTGAAGATTGATAAAATGAAGCAATCACCAGGAAAAGCAGTTTTGATTTTCCCTTATGAAGCAAAATCGTTAGCTCATGTCTGCTGCTATTCTTATCGAGCCCTGAAAGCAAACAATAAGTTCTTAAGAATCAAAGAAAACAGGCTTAGTATCTCAAAACCATTTGCATCTTCACTTCTCACTTATTATTACAGCAAGCATATGCGACCACAAACCGAAACGGAGCTCACTCTATTGTATGTTATTATCTTTTACGACCATGTTTTCATTTTATTTTATTTTAGCCTTTACCGACTACTTGAATCCGGTTTTCCTTCGTATTTTCTTCGTATCGTCCACACCGCTTGGACTTTGCCTAAAGACAATGAATGTATTCGAATGTTTGAAATCAAACCGCCTCAAGTCGAAGATGAAGTTGATTCAGTCGGAATGCGCTACTTTAGTTCTGTTCTTTTATTATTTGGAATCTTAATCACAATTTCGATATTCGCATTCCTTGCTGAGGCTACTATTGACTCATTTAGATCAATGCGTATTTTGTTTATATGAATCCTATTTTAGAAGATTCATCTGTTAACTAATTAAATTATACAAAATTTCTTTTATTTCTACAGCTCTGGGATATATATTCAGAACTGGCACGCATTTATAGTTAGACACTTGATATTTTCGTCTGTTACATTAATAATTTTGTTTTATGCAATTAAAAACACTTTCTAGCTTAGGCAATAAGTTTTTTCGTTAACTAGTATATATTAAAGCTTTCTGATTTCAAATACATAGAAAATTATTACAATTTTACTATCTTTCATTAATAGAGAACAAATCTTAAAAAACAATACGAAAACGTTTTCGGCATATTATTCTATTTTATTCTCCTATATAATATTCTTGTATCATAATATTCGCTTTTATCATTAAAGAACTCTTATTTACCGTAAAAACATCATAAATGACTTGTTCTAAACCACTTTAATCAGTTTATCTCTAAAATTTTATTTATTTTTAATCTCTTGAAGTTAAAAAAAAAACGATAATTTGAATCGGTTTCTTGATGAATTGACTATACATTCTATGAATAAAAGAAAAAAAATCTTCTTTCAAAGATTTTTAATATCTTCAAACGAAATAAACTCAATTTTAATACTCAAGAGTTTTTTTTTTTCTAATAAATTCACAATTATAATCACGATTATGTTTCTCATAAGAAAGATAGAAGGAATCTATGAAATTTCTTATTTCATTTCCTTAAAAATCATATGAGCTCAGCTCAAAATCTTTGTAACGACTTATCATTTCCTTTTCTCTTATCGTGATTATAGTAAAATTGATCGTTTTTGAACAAAGATGAAAAAATTTGTTAAGAGCAACCTTATTTAGCTTTAATTTAAAGATCCTTGGCAATTGTTAGCCAAAAAGTAACCAATAACAAAACTAACTTAAATTTGGAGGTAAATTCCGTTGCAATAATTAAAATTTACTTGAAATGAATTTTGTTTTCTCTTGGCGATTGTTTTTATTTCTCATTTTATCAACCGCATTAAGCGATCGTAGTAAGTTTTTAAATAATAAGTTTTAAATATTTATTTTGCTAAATTATTTAATATTTAAATGCCGATCACAGTGAATGCGGCCGAATGAAGAGTTTTAGAGCAATGGCAGTCTATGCAATGGTTGTCCGTGGCTAAAAGATCAAACCAAACCTTGTAGGCGTAATTTAATCATCGGGTGTGTTTGTAAGTTTGGTTTCGTTAGACGCACTGAATTGCACGATTCTGAATGTATTCCGAGCTCAAATTGTTAAAGCTGATGGAAGATGAGATGAAATCAATTTTAGAGGAAAAAATTAAACATTTTGTCAATTTGATTTTAATTTTTTTGTAATGTTGAATGAATAAAAATTTCTTAAATAAAAGTAATCAAACAAAGTATTTTTAAATAAATTAAAAGAACGGGAAAAATATTTATTTCATTTTAAAAATTATAAATAGAAGTTTCTTGAAAGAATAAGAGAATCAAGTAAATTTTTTCTCTTTTGTCGATGAATAAACTTTCTTCAAACTGTTTTACATTATCAATTTATGATTATTTTGCATAGATATGCATAAATTATTAAATCAAAATATTTTAAAATCAAATCGTAGAAAAAATTTTACATCTTTCATTATCAATTAGAAACAACCTTTAAAATTAAATGAAGTCATAAAAGTTTATGCTTAATTGATCGAAACCATGTTTTCAGCGATAGAATCAATAAAATTTTTTGAAACTTTTTTTTAACGATTCTCGCCAAAGCTAAGCACTGCCTTAAAGCAATGCACGTATTTCTTTCTAATGCCATGAGCTTTGTGAACAATCTCCATGTTTTTGCGTATTTTTGCTCGCTTCAATAATATTTCGCTGAGAAATTAACGTTGGTGCGTGCGTTGTTAATTTCGCAATTTTCGCTAAAAGTTTAAAATGAGTAACAAGTGGATTCGTACAACAATTCTTTACCTAATTAGTTTCATTACTGTGAGTAATTTTAAATTCAAGCGAAATAATGCGAAAGCGAATTCTCCCAAGGACATTTGTTTAAGTTTTTCTTTCTTTTAACAAATTTTTTTAGGTCGTGTTTTTCAAAGCGACAGCAATTTCTCAACTCGATTTTGTCGAGATGATGAATAGCAATATAAAAATGGTTTCGACTGGCTTGTGGCTACAAAATCTCGGCTTTAGCATTGGCACATTATCAAGTATTTCTAGATAATTTTGCTTTTTAGTTTCTTCACATTAATTTTAAAATTTTAAATTCAGGCTGTTTTATCGCTAAGCGTGGCGATAAATTCACCACAAGCGTAATTTTATTGATTCCGTTAGGAGTTGCGATCGCGCTCATCTCGAGTGTCCCATTCATTTACATGCACTTCATCTTGAATCTCTTCATCGGCACACTGTGCGGTGTTTTGCGGCCGATCATGAGAAAACTTTTACTCGAAATTTGGCACGAGAATAGCGCGCCATTTATTCAAGCGATCTCGCTGTTCAACGCTTGGGCAGCAATCTTAACGCCGATCGTATTCGAACCGTTTCTCTCGACGCACAGAAACGTTATTTCGTGTAAATCGCTTCTGAATGAGAGCTTTGAAAGCGAGCATATTGAACAACAAAATCATGAAAGTAGAATATATGTTCCGTTCACAGCATTGGCTGCGATCATCGTTGTAATTTCGTATTTTACAATCTTTTTTCAATCAATACAAGCGTTCAAATCGAAAAGGCAAGCAGTGAGAAGCAAGAATAACTGTGAAATGATCATAGCGAAAGTTTACGATGAAGATGATGAGGATGAGGACGCTCAAAAAACTGAGAAAACAAACTCAAAGAAAATCTATGGAACTGCGGTATTTTGCGTTTGTTGCCTGAAAGCTTTCTCATTTTTTGGAATCGTGATCACTTTCGCGCAATTCTTTATTCCATTCGTGATTTGCATCGATTTAAAGAATACAAAAACGATGGCTGTTTACATGATATTCGCTTGTTCAATCGCTGCTGCTATTATGACTGTTGTTACAATTGTACTATCGACAAAGCTACCCGCACTTTTGATTTTATTCATTCTCACGTTATTTCTAACCTCTGGCAGCGTAATACTCGAGTTTTTTATCTTTTCAAACTCGATGATTGTTATTGGTGGCGTTTTACTCGTACTCGGCTATTGCAGTGCGTTACCAGCGATTTTCAATTGCATGATAGAACGAATCAAAATCACGGACGCGTTGAACTCGATGCTGATGTTTGTAACCACGTTGCCGGGAACTCTAGGCATCACTTTGCTCATTGGCTTTCAGATCGAAACCGAGCCGATGATGTTCAGTCACGTGATGCTGTTCTTCACAGTTATCATCGTATTTTCTTGTATTTGCTTAGCACTTTTAGATTATTTCGAGAGGAAGCGAGGAAATAGCGACAGATCAACGACGTTCGATGAGTACGCAATTCGTAAACAATCTACGGCGGAGAATATGTTTTGATTCGAAAACGAGTTGCGATTCTCGAAATGAAACGCTTAAATGTAAAACAAAACTGAAATGATCGAGACAATCAGTTGATTCGTTTTTTTTATCGCTAAAATTTTTAATTTACTTTGTTCATAATTTGAATTTAATGTGAACACAATGTGAACAACAAGAATAAATCAAATTTTTTTAGTCTCTGAAGAAGAAATTTTTCATACTTAATCGTTTATTTAGTTTGTTCAAACACATAATCGAATGTTAAATATGAAGTAGTTTGATGTTTTGTCGCAAATGAAGAGCGTGATCATACATGGCTAAATAAACTGAAATATTCATTTCAAAGCAAAATAAAGTTTAACGAACTTAAACCCAAAAAAATATTTTCGAAATAAAAAGTTTCGCGAAAATCTAAAAGTCAACAAAAATGAACGCAGGATATAAAATGTTTAAAAAATGAAAATGAGGCCATAATCTCTAAGTGCTTTTCGTTTCTTGAAACTTACGTCTTTCTGCG
This sequence comes from Dinothrombium tinctorium, assembly GCA_003675995.1. NCBI lineage: Eukaryota > Metazoa > Arthropoda > Arachnida > Trombidiformes > Trombidiidae > Dinothrombium > Dinothrombium tinctorium. The sequence continues at coordinate 10,752 of NCKU01002989.1, read as the reverse complement.
TTCGTTTCGATATACGTTTGTGATCAAAATTTTCACTCTTCGCTTTTACAGCTCTTCGTTAACTCGAGAGCAAAAGCAAGTTACATGCGATTTCAATTCGTCAGCCATCATTTCTAACTTTTGCAATTAATTTTTGTCTTGATCGATTAAATAGATGATAATCGCGAGTGGCGGAAGAGCACACAAATGATGAAGATTGTGTTTTAAATGAAGAAAACGGGATGCGAAATTCGCTTCGATTAAACGAGAAAATGAGCGAAACGAAAGCTAATGAAAACGAACAGCAAGACGATTTATTATCGAATTTACCGCATCATGCATTAGTAAATATAATTTCGAAAGTTGAAGACGGTAAAGATTTAAAATCTTTACGCTTGGTTTCGAAACGCCTAAAGGCGATCAGCGATCGAGAGATGGTCGAGCGTGTTAAGCAACTCACTTTTTATTATTTCTATCCGATTGATTTTTTGTGTAAATTTTACACAAAAGTTACCCGCGTTTCGATACGCATTTCTTGCTCTCACTATCCCGACAATGCGTTCGAACGAATCATATCGATCGTGAAAAACAATTTACCGATGATCAATGAATTAGAAATCGACGGCAAGTGTACTGAATTTGTGCTCGAATTAGTTGCAAATTCTTTTCCTCACTTGAAATCCATATCGTACACATATTACATGGATGGTCAATATTGCTCGACAGTGTTTCGCAAATGAGATTTCATTTAAGAGCTTCGATAACGAGAAAATGAGCATATAAAACGTGTGAGCTACGCGCATTATTTTGTAAGGGGTAATCGTTCTTGTTTCATACTGATCAAATGTACGAAAGCAATGTTTCGAATAAAATTAAATATCATTCTTTAATAAGAAACAAAGCTTGATTATTATAATGAATTTTCATTCATTAAATAAACTGTAAATTAAAAAAAAGTGTTGTTAACAAAAATCTTCCCGACTTAAATCGACACAATTCATAGAAATGAGAAGATTTTTGTTTCACTTTTTTAAAATAGTGAAATCAAAAGATGGCGAGAAAAGCGAAAATTGAATTAAAACGTTTTAAATGATTAATGAAAGTGAGAACATTTTTGCTTTCGGCTAAAAGATAACTTCAATAAATCTTAATTCAGGAAAATAAATTATTTTCGCTCTGTATTTGAGACAAGTTTAAAAAGTACTTTAGCACTATTCGATTTTAAATAACGAAAGGCATACTTCGCTATGAAGATTTTACTTTTTATGTCATGAGTAGTAAGTTGCGTTTTTCTTTCGTTCAGATGAAAAATATTATTTTTAAAGGAAACGGATGCGTCTTCCGTTTTGCGATTGCGAATGTAAAAAACTAAAAGCTTAACGAAAGCAAGAACTAAACCTCATGATATTTGTGTTTATGAACAAAGCTGAATTGTTTCATTGATTTCGAAAAGAAGCCAATTTTAAAATGAAATTAATTTCGCTTTTACTGTTCTCGATTACCTTTTATGCGGTAGTGTCACAACGAAAACTGTCGTGCAGATGCTACATTCGAGAAACGCCGGATTGCTGCAAGAAAGTGAATGGCAATTTACTTCAAACTCAACCGTATGAATGTGAAACAGTCGAGAGCGATGCTGCTGATTTTCTTGGCTGCTGTAATGACATTTTAAGTGTAAAAACTTCGCAATTGACAAAAGGAACTTGTTTGGAGCAAAAATCAATAGTAAATTGATTCAAAAACAAGTTTATGTTACTGTGAAATATGATAAGAATGTCGGTTATCCGATAACTGGGTCATCGATGCAATAAATGAAGCCACATTGATATTAAGTGAAAAATTTTTGACATTATATGTGAAAAATTTTCGAATTGTTGATAATCTGTAAATAGTTAAAAATCAATGTAAACATTTCTTGTTAATAAATTTCACGCTTCTTTGCTTTGAAATTATATCCTCAATCGAAACCTTATTTTTACTTTAATCCACTCATTAAATCTTCTCTCATAAAATGCACTTTGAGTCCCAATTTATTCTTATTTACGTTTTCGAACGGACAAAGAGCCGGAAATCGTTGATGTGGATATTTAGCGAGTACATTACTTTCGAGTTCATCTCTTCGTTTACCATTGTAATCGACTAATTGCCGCGCTGACCAGGAAACAATCCAATGTGTGAGTGAAAATTTCATCAAAATTGTAAACACAAACAAATTAAAAAGGTAAATAAGTTTATCAAACCAAGTATCGAGAGTTATGTGATCCCAATAAGGAATATCTGCAACTCTATACCAATAACGCGCAACCGGTTTCCAACTAAACGCTGGTCCGAAGCCACCGTCTTTGAGTCCATTCATCCACCCAATGGCAAGATCGACGCCGTATTTTTTGGATACCGGAGGACCGCTTATAATTGCCGGTTTATAAACGCGATACCAAAATAATTCTGATAATTGTTTACACTCATCGAAATTGTACAAACAAATGTTGAATCGATCCTCGACACAAAGACAATGACAAACGACGGCCCAAAAGTGACAAATACAATCGAGATCTTCTTTCGTTGTAACTGATTGATGAAATCCACATTCGACTGGCCACAGAACAGCAACCGATATTAGAGACCATAAATTGACAGCCATATCATATTGATTCATCCAAATCCCAGGTTCCAGTTGCCTCTCAGGATCTGTTTTTCGCATCCAATCGCCGACTCTTTTATGCATTTTTCTAACATAAGCGATCGATTTGTGCGCTTCACTGTTTGGGTCGAATGGATCAGTTTCGTACCATGTTTTAAGACGGCACAATGTTGACAAAGTTCGTCGAAAAACTTTCGCAACATTTTCGCAATTTCCGGTGACGAGAAGCGGTTCAGCAACGCATGGTACTTGAGCGATGAATATGGCACCAATTGTTTTCGAAACAAAAAGTGGTACGAAAAACTTTTTTGCCAAATATTGCGCTCTTTTAAACTTTTCGGCGTCAAACCACAGCGGTGGTGTTAATGGATCCACTGCTTGCGATACTGATGGTATGTGAATACCTTCGGTGATAAGTTCTTCATAGCGTTCTTCGGCTGACTTTTTTTGGTCGTTTACGTGCATTGATGCGAAATAACAGTTAACACTGTAAGAATTAAGTTAAGAATATCACTTTCAATGAGTTTGCACCTTTTTAATGAAAGTAAACGAAACTAAGAAGTAAAATTTTTATGCTTTCATTTCGACCTGATCTCTTTCGATGAAAGGCGTTTAACTCAAGTGTGAAACATACAACAATGAAAAGTGTTATGCCTTTCACTTTTGACTTTGCTTCACCTTAATGAGGAAAAAGAAATGAAAATAAAGTTGGTTTGAATTTTGTAACAAATGATTTGCGAAGAGTGAGTCTGATGATTTTAAAATTTGCCTCGAAGCTTGTTGCTTAAAACTGGCCGATTGGTCGACTTATGTAAAGTGGACATTGAGGCCAACGGAAAACGGTTAGAAATTATAAAACCCATAAACATATTAAATCGCTCAGGTTTTTAACTTTATTTAACGAAAAAAGAATCAGTCATTGATTTGTTGTCTTTCTCAATTTTTTAATTCAAAATTATGAATTATTTAGATAATTAATTATTACGATAAAATTTCAAATAGTTTTTGTAAAAGTGAAATGAATAAAGCGAACGAAATTCAAAATTTATGTGATTTAAACATTTATTTTAAATTACCTCACATCGTGTAATTGCATTTTAAATTAATTCAACTGTTGAAGAAAGCGATAAAGTTACGCAAGTCCGCTATATGCTAAAAGATAAGTTTGAAAGGTGAATAAAAAAAATGATGTCGTGACCCAAATTTTAGCTTTTTTTTTTTGAATGTTTTCACTTTCGAGAAGCTTTTGAGAAAAACAATTTACTTTTGTATCAAATGCTTTGAGATGGAAGTCGGAAGAAAACGCTAACAAGGAGCATTGTGGGTAAAGGAAAAAAGAGGTTTAAATTCGATCGCTCCAATAAATTCAGCAAAAGATATCTTTTCTTGTGTTTTATTGAGCAGTTCATAAGATCAGCCCTCAAATGCAGTCGCTTTAATTGAGAAAAAGTGTTTAACGAAAACCAGATCAGTGGGTTCACTGCATACACATTTAAATGCGATCGTTTCGAGAAGGATTCCGTTTAAAATCGGCAATACGCATATCGTTTCCATGTCACATTCGATCTTTGCACGAAATATTTTCAATCATTTTGAACGTTGTAAAATCGACTGATAATAAGCAATGCCATTTCGTCGATATTTTGTTTAATCGCTGTTCACTCATTTGTTATTTCGAAACCAAACGCAAAGCGAACACTTAGTTGTCGTTTAAATGATCGAGTATTGTGAATGAAACCAAATCGCTTAAATTCGAGAGATGATAGATGTTTTGCTTTCAATTCGCACACGTTCATTTCACATTTCGCATTTTCTTTGCTTTTTCGCTTTTGTTTCGCAAACGTAGACTTCATTTTATCGACTTTTGTTTGTTTACTTTTTCACATTTAAATGAAAATTTAAAAACAAATGCACGTGACCTCAATACTTGAGCGTTACTTCCGCCATCTTTTATCAAAACGATAAAAAATTTGTGATTTTTACTTTTTTTAAAAACTTTTTAAAATTAATTTAAATTGTTTTCAAATTGTAAAAAACACAAACGAATCAAAAATGAGAATTAGCTTAAAAACAAGAATCTCAAATTTAAATTTTTTAAACAACAGCTTAGATAATCAATCTGTTTTGTTACGGTTGTTATTTGTTTATTGCCACAAACTTTTGACAATTTTATCTTTTTTGCTTAAAAATGTAAAAATTGAAATTTAAATCAACGCTTATTGTTTCATAAATTTATTATTTGGAGTAAACTTGTATTATTTTGTTCTATCCAATTGCTCTAATAAAACATGTTTACAGTATATTTCAAAATGAAAAGTTTTATTATTAAGCAGTTAACTAAAATTTCATAAATGTGTCATTGAAGAAAGCTTATGTTGGAAATTTTCTTAAAATAAAATGCGGCTTACAACTTTTAAAACAATTTTAGCAGTTTTCTATCGGGATACATTCAGAATAACGTGATTCAGTTCTGCGAACGTAGCCAGGCTTACAAATGCATCCGATGATTAAAGTACGAGGACAAGGTTTGTATGGATCTTTTTGCCACGGACAAGCTGCACAAGAGCTTCCAAAGACAGAGAATTCTTCATTCGGTCGCGTGCATTGAATCATCATGTACTCGGTGCTTTGATGATCATGTACTAAAGAAGAGAAAATAGATAAGATTAATAAAATAAAATATTTGGAGTTTACGATGATCGCCAATCACAGTGACAATATGGAAAATAAAAACAATGGCGAAAATAATGTTTCGATTCATTTTTAGTAAATTTAGCTTAAATCGAGTTTATTTAAGTTGCTTCTTTCTACAACGTTTGAAGTAAATTTATAGCTTGCAAGCTATAAAATCAAAATTTATAATCAAAAATTCAAAATTTATCATAAATTATCATGAATATTAATATCAAAAATATTGTCCCTTGTTATTATTCTGATTCTTCACTTATTCATTGATCTTTAATCACTTATTTATATTTATTATTGATATTTTCTTTTATAAATACCACTTAAATTATAACATATCTTGTACTTATCATACACTCTTCAGTTTTTATTGTGACCTTTCGGTGTGTTTAATGCAAATGAGTAAAATTGGTACTCGTGTATTATGAATTTATAATAATTTTCGGCTCATATCTATTTAATGATATTAGTGCCTGCTTTCCCTTGCAAAACAACTTAATGAACATATAAAATTTAAAAAAAACTCTTCAGAAAAACTTACAGAAAATCATAAAAAATTTTTATTTTAAAAAGAAAATCTCAAAAAATGAATATGTCCAGCAAAAGAAATTTTTTGTTTTTATTTTAAATTGATTCAATTGATTTCTGATGTGAAGTAATTGATTTCGTTTATTTGATAGAAAATTTTTCTTCTTCTCTGCCTAGAACACTTCGCAACATGTCGCTTTTCATTGATTGTTTGAACGAATGAATAAATTGCACAATAGCCGTAAAGTATAAAACATACCAAAACCATTTGAATATGATCAAATCCAAAGCTCATCATCATCTTCTTCTTTCGATCATAATCTTGTTCTGATTAAATATAGAATTATTGAAAAGAAGATTGATTGTTAAAAATTTAAATGAAATAATGCTATGAAAATGTCCTAATTTGATAGCTAATTCCCAAAACAAACTTTTCCAAATTTTAAATTTATATATAAGATCTTTGAAAATTAGTATTCAAGAAATTTTTGAAAAAATATTTATTTAGTATATATTTATATTGATTATATTTATTAAATTTTGATAATTGAAAAATTTTAAAAATTACGATAAAAGAAATTAATTTTTTATGATAATATACTTTGACGTTTTAAAATCTTTTTGTAATCTTCTCAAACTTGAAAAACTTCTACAAGTTATCTGGTAAATAAAAAAAAATCGATAAAAATTTCGCATGTTTTAAACTGAGCATAGAATTTTAAAATACAAATGATTTTTAGCTAAAGTCAGATTATCAAATAGAAATCGAAATAAAATTAAAATCAGCTATAACACAACATTGGCATTCACTCGCTGGTAATTTTATAACAACTTTTCTTTTATCAATTCGAAAAACCTTTGATAACCATAACTCTATTTGGAATGTTATTTAAGCAAAATGTTTGATTGCTTTTGAATATTCGACCTTTGAATGCTTAATTTAAAACGACTTTGACGACACTATTTTATGTTTAAAGTCAGAATTTATTCAAATTATGGTAAGTTTAATTTTTAATTAATAATTAATTATGAAAAATCAAAAAGTTTCCATCAAATGGCCTCAATTTCGGTCGAAATTTTGTCGGCGTTACTTTCGCACCTTATACAAGACAACCAGTAGATGGGCAAATTCCGAGTTGGAATTCTTATGATATTAACGATGTGAAACGACAATTGCTAACAATTAATTCGAAATTCAGTCGAATTTTAACTTATGGAATGGGAACAGCTGGTTACAATCTCTGCAATAAGTGGGATAATGCAGATTCGAATTGTTTGATAGCGAAAGCGGCAGCAGAGTTAAATGCTGAATATGGACGGAAATTATTCTCGATCTCGCAAGGAGTGTTTCAGCAGCCAAACAACAATTTACAACGAATTGAAATTGATCGAGCTTTCAAAGCAGCAGATTATGCAAATCGAAGATATCCAGGAACCGTTGAAAGCATAATATTTACGAATGAGTATTTTAATAATGATTCGAAAGGTTCGATAGTGTTCAAAATGATTCGAAGAAACAAAGATAGGGCACAACGATTAGGTCTCAAAATCGGTACACGAACTCATGTTGGTGAACACATTTTAGATTCATATTCGCCTTCTTTTGCGACGCTTAGTTATATCGCTCAGAATTCGGATCTCATTTTGTGTAATATTTATCCAACTTATAAAGTTTCTCATTTCGGAATTGATCGTGCGGTGAAAGAAGTGACTAATTCTTATTTGGCGATTAGAGAATGCTTTATAAGAATAAATCCACAAATAAAGGTGATGATTGGTGAAAGTGGTTGGGCTTCGCATGCAAACATGTTCAACGGTGGGTCGACATCGATAGAAAATTTGGTGAATTATTGGAATAAACTCGGCTTTTGGGCAACAAATAATCGAATTCAGATTTACTTACACGAAGCAATAGATCAACCGTGGAAAGGAACTACCGATGGAGAATCACATTTTGGATGGTGGGTTCGCGAAGGTGACAACTTCAAAGAAAAAGCAAATTATTTAAATTAAGATGTTCGATTTCAAAATCGCTTTTAATTTTTAATTTGTGTTTTATTCATTTTTTGATGTTTTAATATCTTCATACGTGGTCATTTATACATTTTTTTGATAAACGTGATTTGTTCTTACTTTTAAATTCCTTCACTAAACTCAACTTTGAACAATAAATTAAAAGCCCTTTTGCCTTTCAGAATGATTAAAGTGTTGTCTCAAAGCCTAAAGAAAAAGATGAATTTGCCACTTACTTGAATTCAAGTTTTGCAATCACTTTTTATCTTCAAGAAATATTAATTTTCCTGCCAATTTAATGCTTAATTTTAATTTCTTAAAAATCCACCAAAAACAAAATACTTTTAAACGTTCTCCGCGGAAAAGTTTCAATTTGCGTATTTCAAAATTATTATCTAACGGAATTATGAAAGTCGAATGTGAGAATTGTGCGCTGCAGCTCGCTATTGATATGTTCACAAATCTCGAAAAGCGATTAATTCATAGTATTTAGCTTTTTGTTTTTTGGAAAAACACAAAGAAAAATCGGATTTATTTGACCTCAGCTTAACTAAAGCGATGCTTAAATATCCAAAGTCCTTAAAGCGAAAAATGCGCCGATTAAAAAAGTCACTTTAAGTTTTTTTTCCATTTATATGGCAAAATAGATAAGAGATTCAACAAAGAATCTAAAAATTTTCATCGCAAGGTTTTTTGCATAATGGAATCAATTTTAGATCTTTATTATAAATATCATTATTTTTTCAAATTATTTTAAGTAAAACCATATAAAATATGAGAAATAAAAGAAAAAATGATAAAAAATGAAATTTTATTTTCATGTGTCTCGAGATGAGCGTGTTGTTTCTAAAACTTAGAAATTGCGCCCGTTTTCAGCAAACATTCTTTTTTAAAAAGATAAAATTTTTTAACTCAACATTTTATTTTATTAAAATCGCATTTTTCGTTTGTTTCACTTTATTTCAAGAAATAAGTCGGAAAAAATTACGCAAACAATTTAATATTAATTCTTGTTTATTTGACGTTTGACGATAAGTTTTTGTGAGTTATGTTCTACCAAATATTCTGCCTAAATCATTTGAAAGAAACTTGATATATTCTCGATTAAGAGCAAAAAATATGTTCAAAATCAATTTTATACATAAAAAAGTTTTTTAGCTTTTACAATTTGAGTCTTCGAAAAATTAATGAATTTCTGTTTTTTAAAAACTTTTCTCGCTGAAACAGTTGTAAAATTGTAATAATAATCTTTTGATAAAAGAAAAGTTAAATTTTTTACATTTAATTACGATCTTTGTCAACTTTTCGCTTTAAATACTTATTTAATGACAATTTTCCTCTTTTTTAAACTGTCCAAACATTATTAGAAAAACAAGATTAAAAAAATAGAAAAAATGTCGAAATTGTGAACAGGAAATAGAAATTATGATAAAAGTAATTCAACTTATAAAGAGAGGTAACGCGAACGAATGTGCTTAGAGAAAATAATATCAAAAGTAAGAGTGAAATTTTATCGAATTTGCGTCTGATGACAGGAGCTGGGGTTGTCGGAAGAAAATGATTTTTTCTTCTTCATGGCGTATAACATGAGAAAATTTCAATCAGCATAATCATACATGGTTCAATAAGAAATGAAGAACAATATTATCATTACACTTCTTTCCTTTGTTTATTGTATGACATTATGTTTCTTGATTGTTAAATATTCTAAAAAATCTTTTTAATTTTAATTTTTAAAACTTTTAATGAAATGGTTTTACTCTAAAGATCTAGTAAAAATAACATTTTAAAGACATTCTGTGTTTTGAACTGTGTTTTAATCACAGATTTTAATATGATTATGCAAATAATATAAGTTCATTCAAACTTTTTGAAGGTACTACCCTGCAAAAAAAAAAAAAATGCTTTTCTTCTTGTAAAGCTTTCAAATATAACGAAGAACTTAATTAAGCACAAAATAGAACCTTAAAACAAATTTTGAAAACTTTTCATGCATAAATAAACGTTTTAAATTTAATGCTTCCTTTTCATATTGCTTTTCGGGATTATATAAAGCTCAACACTTTTCAATTTCGATCATTCTCGCTTTTCACTTTCATTGCAACAGTGAACAATTGCTAAGTTTTTCAGAAGTAAAGTTTACCGTTGAATACGAGATGAAATTACTTATTGTAAGTTCATTGTTTAAATATAAAGTTTGCCTTTCTATGAAAAAATCATTTTGAAATTTGTCACAGGTGATATTTTTTGCATCAATAATTCTGGCCAATATTTTGGAGGTTTTTTCCGATGGTTGGGGACATCATCACGGGCCATCTCATCATTGGCATGACCATCATCATTGGCATAAACATGGCCACGGACACAAGCATGGCCATAAGCATGATCATAAACATGGTCACTGGCATAAGCATGGGCATGGCCACTCCCACGGGCATAAACACGGTCATGGACATAAGCATGGCCATGAGCATGGTCATGAGCATGATCATAATCATGGAAATCATGGAAATCATGGAAATCATTGGGGTTGGCATCATTAAGCAACTCTTTGTGTCTTTATATTTTTTACATTGTTAAAGTGAGATGCTGAAATCATTTTTGAATATGTGTCAAATTTTGAAATGAATTAAAATTTCATTTTTTGTTGCTAATACTCACAAAACAAGGCAATGAAATATATTCTGAGAAAAAATAAAAGATCGATTTTTTACGGAAGTGGATTCAATCGAATCGTTATTCATATTTTCTAAACAGACTCATCAAATTTCCTTTTTATCTAAAGCATCTTTATCAAACAATTCAACGCATTGAATTTTATATTTTGTCACCCATTCAATGATCAACATAAGTAAATCCCCTATCATAGAGATTGGCCTTATCATAGATAACCACGCATATAAATG
>NCKU01002988.1:0-16735 GCA_003675995.1 Dinothrombium tinctorium | reverse complement strand
AAAAAATTTTCATTTTTAAGTGAAAAATTAATCACTTCTTTAGCGAGTGTTTTGTCACACAAACGGTTATTAATCTGTTAAGAAATGTTTCTGACAACCACAAAAAGCGAGAGAAATTGACCACTTTCTCTTGTGTAGCATTAATGATGCGTTTGCGATTGAAAATCAGCAAAACACGATTTTGCACATTCAGCCTCAGCAAACAATTTTTTTACTTCTTTCTCGCTCTCTCACTCTCTCATTGCTGCGAGCTGTTGTTCTTTGTACAAAATTATAATTTTACTTTGTGCTATTTGCTTTTTTTAAGCAAAGACAAAATTAAATTTCATGCGTTCAAAATAAAAAAATTAAAATGTAAAGTAACAATCGCTTACATAGTATTTGAAATGCATCAAATTTGCAATCATTTTATATGCAAATGAAACAACAAATAATTTTCGAAACTAAAACGAGCGCCTTTAAGCGGCTTTGAAATTTTTATGTGAAATGTGCAAACATAAATTTGCATTGAGAAATATGCAAACTTTCTTTTCGCTTTGAGAAAAAAATTAGGCTCAGAAAATTTATCAAACAAACGATTTTAACAAATTTTTCACTTTGTAATCAGTTTAGTCATTCTTCGATCTAAAGAAAGGACAAAATCGCAGAAGTTTAAATAAACTTTTCATGCAAACGCATTTTAATTTAATCTCGAATGAAATTGAATTATTGTGAAGTAGGAAACAAAATGTCTTAATCTTATTCAAAGTATTAAACTTGCTTTGAACATAAAATAAATTTAATTTTTATTTGTTATTCTTCATTTAAGCTATTAAATCTAACTGAACTACTGTTTTTAATCACAATAGTCGTATTTTACAAAATTCTTAAAATTCGCAAATTTTATCTCCCTTAATAAGATCAACCCTTTTGTAACTTTTTTCACTCGTTTTTCATTTTTAACTTTCTAAATCTTATTTTAAATAATTATAAATCAATATTGTGAGAATTGCAAGAAAAGCTTTAAAAATAAAAGTTCACGAAAAATGTTTGAATGGTGTTTTACGACGATTACAATCTCAATCGAACGAATTCGGAACGAGATCATACAAAACATGGATCAGCGGCGAAATGATCACTCCTTTTGCAATCACAGCGATGCCATCGTTCACAATCAGTGAATGTGACCCATTACACAAATTCAAATAACTGTCTCGAAGCGAAGCGATCTTTTCAATTGTCTTTTGTTCATTTCTCGAAAAATGAAAGAAAACAATGAAAACAGTGAAACGTAAACAAATTTTTGACGCTTAAAAAATTCGTCTGCAATCACTTTAGAGACGGTTGTCAAACTACGTCCTTTTGATGAGCAGCAGTAATTGACTTTAGATTATAGATGGAAAAATTAATGAAATTTTTGAAAATATTTCGAAACGACTCTTCGTCAGCATTCTTGTTAAAAATTTAAAATGAAACCTATGACATGCTTTAGAATGTTATAAACAAATATTTAAATATATAAACATTTAAATAAATTTCGATAAACAATTTAAAAATTGAAAATAAAAAATTAAAACGAAAGCTTAAAGTATACTTGCTGTAAAAACTGCAAGTAACTATTTTAAAGTTCATCAATCTTGAGCGTGCATTAACTTGTGGCTTTAATCATTTGAACTTTTTCTCACTATTGCCTTATAACATTATTTTTCAATTAAAGTGCTCTTACTTCGGCTCTTAGCAATTCGCTTATCAAGCGAATAGCAAAATTTATTTGGAATGCAGGTTAGAGATGAGAGCGTTGATTTGCGAGCGATGGCGGCGGATGCGAGTTTCGTCTTTTCTATTATCTTTCAAAAACGTGATTTTTGTTTTACTCTTGAAATAAATGTAAGAATCCGAAAATTTTATTAAAAATTAACAAGATGAAAGAAAGCTTGATTTCAAAGTGACTCTTAATAGTTTCTCGTTTCAATTTTAAAGGCAACTCGTTTCGGCAAAGTTGTAAATGAAAAATTAATAAACTTTATCAAATGTTACATATTGCAGTAAAAATATTTAAAATTTTAAAAGAATTAATGCGACTAAGTGAATAAAAGAGTCACTTAAATATGTGTAAATCTTTCACACAACGACCAACGATCCATTTTCGCATGTTGCGCGGTTCAAACATTGCTTCTCTTGTGAGAAATAAATCTTGTTGAATCCTAAGTGTTGTATAGTTATTAATAAAGGATAAAGAATATAATAAGATTTCTTACCATATGAAATCGAAATATTGAAGCGATTTTCGACAGGATTTGCAACTTGAAGATCAAAACCATTTTCTATACAAATCAAAGAAACGTATTTTGGCAATTTTTCAGATACAAGTTGGAGTAAGTCGTAACAATGGTTTCTGCTCGCAGTGCTGCATCCTGATGAACCGTAATCCTTGACCAATTCGTATTCTTTGTTATTGAAGTTCTCATTTATCAAGCGACCAATTGATTCGGTTTCTCCTCTCAAGAAACCAGCGAAATAACTTCGATTTGCTGTTCTAAATTTAAAGAATAAATTCGAGCTTTTGAAAACTGCATGCTGGGAGCAACCTCCTGCTTTGTCGCTATAGCTCCCCACAACCCAATTTTTCCAATAGTATTTCTCATTCAATTTCATTTTCAATCTCTCTGCAAAATCATTGTGTGATAGATTTTCGTTCACGTACAAAAACGTCGACGAATCATTTTCCGCAAATCGAATGACATTTTTATCGTTTGTTAAATAATTGTCGGCATCGTGGAACGTTTGAAGAATCTGATCGAACATTTTGTTTGTTTTTTTAATTCGCTCCGTCAACGTTGCGTTTAAATCTTTATCTTTAAAGTAAATGAGTTCAAAACAGATGGTGTCGAATAAGAAAGCCTTAAAAAAGTTGAGCGAAACAAATTTCGCCAATACGAAAAAAGTTCGTCGGTCGTTGTCCACTATCATTGCTCGATCAAAAGACAGGCCTCCAAACGCTTCATAATCATATTTCATGATTTCTCTGCGAAAAAAAAGAATCTTTTCAAACATATCAAATCTTCTGCAAGCCTTTTTCAATTCGATTTTGTTTATTGTATTTTGTTGAGCCAAAAAGATATCAAGATAAGCTTTCAACGATTCAATGTCATTAGTTGCATCTTTAAAATCTTTTTTCGCGAAAACTGCCGAAAGTTTTCCTGGAAGCTCATTTAACTGCTGTCTAATTATTTCCAGCTTATTTCGCATGTTTTCAAATTGACTTTTCATATATTGAATTTCTTTAGATTCAGCACTTTTGCGTTTTAACGGATTTGCTATTAAAACTCCACTACTACCGATGATTGAAGTTCGATTTGAAATCCCGACCGCTAATGACATCATGCCATCGAGAAAATTTTTCACATCTTCTTCTTTTGCCAGTTTTTCCGCATCAACTATTAACTGAGTGAAATACGATAGATTTTCCACATGTCCAACCTTTTTTCCGCTATCAGATTGAGCTTGGATGCAGAAAAATAAATCTAGAAGAAAAATGAAAAGAATCGTTTTGATCATTGTTTTGAAAAGAACAATTTTCATTGTGACTGATCGAATCGAATGCTTCAGCTTTTATTCATTTCAATTTTTTCAACTATTCAATCAAGTATTCACAGTTATTTCAAGTGAATATCGAATATTTTACATTTTCTCTTTATTCATCAGGTGATGTTGGCCTCATTTCACCATTTTCTCTTGGAAATTTTAATAATAACTTCATGGTATTTAATTCTTTGGAAACATGTCGATCGAATGAATAAATTAAACAGAATCATGCGTCGTCATATTCTTCAATTCCATGAAAAACAATTTTTGTGAAAAGCATATTTTTCATCTTTCGTTCCTCTCATTCTGTTAATTACCTTCCAAAGTATTTCTAAAAACAGAGCTTTTTCAACCTAAATTCTGCAGAAAAATGCATACTTATGTATGTAGCCAAAAAAACATCTCAAATAATTTCACTAAAAATTTAATAAAAATTATTTTTAAGACTTAAGAAATTGCAATTTTGGTTACATTTGTGCAAAAAATCACTCGTTATATACTCTGCATTTTAAGCTTAAAATCACACAAAAAATTGCTTTTAATGGAATTGAAGAATATGACGACTCACGACTCTGTGTAATTGTATTCATTTGATCGACATGTTTCGAAAGAATTAATTACAACCAAGTAATGTGAAAATGTGTAATGATTTCAAGAGAAAATGTGAAATGAGGCCCACATCACCTGCTGAATTCATTTCGAACGATCATAAAAATAGAAAATTCTCGAATCGAATTTTTTACTTTCCAAGATCTGAGCGGATACTAAAGGGCAGTGAAATGTGCCTTTCGCATTCGTTTTTAATCGCAATTTTTCTTTCGTATTGGTTAAAGCCGAATTGTTTAATATGCGTGTACAAAGAGCGAAGCACAAAGAGTTACAACGATAATTGTCAGTTTGGTGCTGTTGCTGATATGTGCGATGCCGTAGCTTACGTTCGTGTTACAATTTACAGCATTTTCTACTCTGAACTGAAACTTTCCTCTTTACACATGTACAGTTCCAGCCATAATTTTTTTGTGTGCTATAAAAGAACAGAAATATTTAATGTTTTTTATCGCAACACATTATGAACATTAATTATGATACAGAATCTGTATCTACAGTTTCGGATCACATTTTTTGCAATAACATTTGAATTTTTGAATGAATAAAAGTTTAAGGTGTAAACGCGAAAGTAATTCATTTTAATAGGCTACAAATGATTACATGTACTTATTTTTCTTCATTTTTGTCAAACTTTCAGAATAATGTGTGGCTAGCCACAAACGTTTAAAACAAAATGGAATTGAAAAACACATCTTTTAAAAAATAATTCCTATTTTATCGTCTTCTCAATATTATTTTTCTTGCGGTTTGTATAAAAGATTTCAAAAATCATTTGCATAGTTTAATGTTTATTTGAACAATTGCTAATAAGTAAATCAAATCAATTCCCTTTATGAAAAACATTCCTACTGAAATGGTAACCTAAGTCCGATGTTGAAAAAATTAAAATTGCAACAGAGAGCGCGAGGGGCGTTTTAGAGGTGATAAGCTTAAAAATTCATAATGGCCGTAGCAAGATGAAACCAGTGGCATAAGATACGACACAACATAAAAACAAAAAAGTATATCAGGCCGATTTGAGCACGTAAACACGATCTATAGGCAAAAATCATTTTCAATCTTAATTTAATTGGCCATAGCTGCGAAAAGCAAAAGATATTTACGAAAAAGCGATGTTGCATTAAATGACAACTTGGCCCTTTTGTTTCGATCAAGTCGATATAGACGCAAATCGCAAAAGAAGATACAAAATGTAATACATTTACTAAATTCAATGTTAAATGAGTTAAATAAGCTTCACGAGAATACACTCAAGGAAAGAGAAAAGTTTACATTGTTGGGTAAAAGAAATACATTTTTTAATCATTTCTTTTACCTAACAATGTAATCTTTTCTCTTTCCTTGAGTGTACAAACAACTCATTGTAATAAATAAGTATACACATGAATCTTCGAAACTATGAATATCGTAAACGAAAATAAGTTAAATCGAAACTCTATCAACAATAATATTAAACATTTGTTTTTTAACTTTTAAAACAACCCAAGAGAAAATTGGTTTAAGATTTAGATCACAATAGAAAAAAATTTTCACCATATACTTATTGTTGCACACGAATAACTTGCTTAACGCGCAAAATTCGCAGCTTTGATGAAGGTTATTCCTAATACAAATGTGAAGTTCTATCTGAATATCGAGCTTCGTTGAAAACTTGATCACATGAAAAGTTTTTTCGTTTGAATTTGAATTTGATTCTTGATTCAATTAAATTAGCTTTGATATTTTCGGAGCTCAATTTCATTGTTCAATTTTGTTATGATTTATGTAAAAAAAGCGTACATTTAAAATCTGAGAAATTCAAAAGAATTGTTAAATTTCAATGAAATAATGTTCTTAACGCATTCAGGAGGCCTAATCGATTCGATGGACTCTCAAGTGATGAAATTGCGATGTATAAATTTGCACAGTGTAATTAGCTGCATGGCGGTTAGAATAATTTTTTCACGCTTTCGTAGAAATCGAGAAACTGTCTTTCATCTTGTCCATCCATTTCATGTGTATGCTTATCTTCTTTCGAATAATGCTTGAAATAAGCTAATTCTATTTTCAGGGTTTCACTATGATCTGTGATGGTCAACGGATTACGCTCCTCGAGAAAGAAAGCAACGTCCAATAGAAAGTGTGAGCAACTGTATAGATCGAAATGTACCTGAAATGAAACGAAACTGCTGCAACACGCGCTTTTCCACTTTATCTTCGTGTTTGATGAGCTCGTACGCGATGTCGTATTTTCGCATTGTGAATGCGAAGGTAATTGTAGTGTCCAGTGATGCCAATGCCAATACATCATTATCACCACAAAGTTGAATCTCGCCAGAAAATAAACAGCGAAAAACATCGTCGAAATTTGTTGAAATCGATGGATTGTGAGATTGAGAACTTGTAAATTACAAAAGAAATGTTTTAGTTCGAAACAAATTTATTTTCTTTACGCTTTGAGGAAGATCTATCGACTCAATTTACTTACAAGTATCAGAATATCTGCTAACGATAGAAGTGATGATTCGCGCAATTTAAATTTGAGCCAATTATTGAATTCGGTAAACTATTTGTTATATTGTCCATCCACTTTACGTGGTTCATGCTCATCTTCTGAATGGTGTTTGTAACAAGCTATCTCTATCTTTTGATTTTTGCTTTAATCTTTGAGGATTAAGGGATTACGTTGGTCAAGAAATAGGCTCAAATCAACTAAAAAGTTGAAGTTAAGAAGAAATTTTAGTGATCCAAGTGCACCTAAAACGAAGCGAAAATGCTGAAACATGTGCTTTTCTACATTTTTTTCCGTGCTTTGTTAAAAGCTCGTATCCGTTGTCATATTTTCGCATAGTCAAAGCATAGATAATTCTGGTGGATGTAAACTGTATTTTTTCACTTTCACCTCAGAGATGAATTTCGTCAAATAAACAGCGTGAAACTTCATTGAAATTAGTTGACTTTGATTGATTGGGAAGTTCAATCAGCTTTTGAAATAAAATGTATTTCAATTTTTGACCTTTTCTTCCTATTTTAGAGGTCAATTTTTTCGAATCAAGACATGCCGAAAAAAGTCTAACCGAAATCGATTTATATGGCTATATTTGACCATTTTTCGAAATAATTTATTCTTGATCGCCCTCCATTTAGAAGTAAACATCTGCATATTATACTTTGCCCTTCTAAAAGAGCGTACCACAAAGCCGTTCTTCCGAATGAATCAAACGCGTTTATATTCGCTCCTTTCTTTACCAAAAGCTCGATCATATTGGAATCGCCTCTTTTTGCTGCAATGTGCAACGGATCGCAATGCACTTTTTCCGGTCGACTTTCATCGCTAAAAGCTGCACCATGTTTAATTAGTAGTTTGACTAAGGTCAATTTTCAATGTTCGCGGCCAGAAGAATTTAAATCGATTTAATCATAATTTCCATAGTTGAGTTCATATTCAATATTTTCGTTATTTTCGGAGCGAATCACGGTGAAAATATTTTTTCGTTTCTTATTCATTTTACTTTCGAAATATTCTATTAATAGAATGAACTGCTAGCGTTTAAAAAATTAATATAAATGCGATTAAAAAATAAAAAAAAGCGATCTGATCCGATCATATAAACAAAACGCTTTTCGGTCTCTACAAAACTTTACTGTTTATTACTTTCGCTCTACTCTCGACTGTCCTTTAATTGTCCAACTCTAACAAACTGCTATAACACTAACAACGCGCTTCAAAAATTCGCACCATATGTGCAGCTATACGAAACTGGTCATTTTCAAAACAGAAGTTGAGCTGACGAGGCCCAACAGATAGTGGGCGAAACGTTATCAAAGTTCCAAACTGCAACGGTGCCATTAAGTAAGTGAAGCTTAAATAATTTCAAAAAATAAAAACTCACTCGCAGTTTCACGAACAAATGTGTTATTGCGAAGTGAACCGAGCTCACACTGACAACTTGAACTGTTGTTTTTTAAGCGAAAGCAAAACAATTTGCGAATGAAAAAATGAATGATTACGATCACTTTTTTATCATTTTATAAAAACAATTTTACCATATAGTAACTATGTCCAGATTCAAATCGGCTACGGTTTAAGAACTTCGAGCCGGGCTGTTGAACCCTTGATTTTGCGATCCGATTCAATCACTCAGTAAAGATAGGCAATTAATTCATTAAATTAAAGTTGCTTTTATTTTGTATCAATTTTATACTCTAGACCAAAAATTTAAAGGGTCAACAAAAGCGAAATATAAAACAATTAAATTACCTTTCGTCGTGTCCGGGCTGTTAAATGCGAGAAAGGGAAGGATAATGCGAGTGCAGAAAAAAATTGATTTGTTTAAAAGCTAAATCAACGCTTACGTCTTGAGGTACAAAACGCAACTGAAATGCTAATTGCCGCGCACATACACACAATAACATAAAATCGCGCGTTAGCTTCGAATGTAATCAAGCGCAAGCGTCTATAGAACTTCATAACTATTTCAATTTTTTTCTGAATTTTTAATTCAAGAATATTCGAAAAAAATTGTATAAACAGAATAAAGCGTGCTTCCACCAAGTGTTTTTTAAAAATTGAAGAGCAATTTTCTAACAATACAAAGTATATCCTCAGATTTTATGTTAAGCGATATGTCATTAAATCTATAGTATTAGTGCCTTGAAATTCTTTTTCTTTATAGGATGGTTTCAATGTTATAATTTTTTATGTTTAGCAAATTATGAATTTGATCGAAAAATCGACCGCCGCTGCTTTCTTATTTCTAACAAGCGATTGCGAGTGGTTCTGATTTATTTTTGTATTCAGCGAGGAAAAGTGAATGCGATTGGTCAGCATTTTAAACGAGCACATAAGTTGAAAGCACATTCGTCGAAAGCAGTGTTGCTTGAGATTTTTGTGAGAGTAAACGTCACTCGATGTCTATCCTTCGTTGCTTCGAGTGCATAGCTCGTTTCGTTCGCTTTTCTCTTCTTGTCATCAATCTTTTGATTTTATTTCGTTTTAATCTTTGCATCAGTTGTGTATCACGTTCTTTGTTCGCTGCTTTTTAAAAGTTTATTTCAGCACAAATGTGATGTGAAAATTACAGTTGCTATCAAAATGTTAATTACGAAATCAATATTGGCAATCATTCAATTTGAGAAATTGTTCGCTTATCGCTTTAAGATAATTCGATACCCTCATTAGGAAATGAATCCAACGCTTGAAGAACTAATTCAAGACGCAAACGGATGCAATCCTCTTTATTTTGAAATTAATTGCCGACAATTTTTGTGTAGATTGTGTAATCCTAATTCTGAATGATTTTGCTTTAATTAGTTTGTTTTTATATATTTATTATGTTTATTGATCAATTTCCTATTTGTATGTTTGTTGTTCCACGCGAAATCCGCTCACTATTTATCAATCTCTTTATTTCTCCATCGCTGTTTTCGATTTGCTTTTTTTAAATTTTTATTCTTATTTTTATTTATAGTCTCAATACAGCAATTCACTTTGAAACAACGAAAAGATTATTTGGTTCAAAACTAAGATTTCACGACCTAATACGTGCACCATTCCAAAATTTTAAATAACTGTGGAACGTTTTAACACACTCTGCGCTCATAAGAATAAGATATGAACAGATTAGAGAGAAATATATTTGCTTAACAATTTTTTTAAAGCTTATCAACCATTTTATTTCTTTTACAATTTGTTGGGCATTGAAGTGAGTGAACAGAGAAAGTACGAAGAAGCCAAACAAAAATAAATCGCTTTGGATTTAATTCAGATTGTATTAAGTTACCAGTGTTTTTAAGAGATTAGTTGTTAACATTTTTTTCATTTAAACCTTTTAATCAAATAATGAAAAATCGTTTAAAGCGAAAATTTTTTCTTTAATTACGCTTTACATTCAATCGCTTCGTTTTTTGTGAAGAATGCAATTCTAATATTTCCGTCGTAATATATGCCAAACACTTGTTTTAATCACTCGAACCTGATATCAAAGCTGCTAAGGCTTGAGCTCATGTTTTATTTCGGCTTTTTTTGAATAATCTGACTTTCAATTGCTAATCTCGAAACGCTTCTCGCGATATTTAATAAGAAATAAAGTTTTTTTATGATGAGAACAAGAAAAAAAATTGTTTATTCACAATCGACCGTAGATGCTTATGCTTGAGCAACAGTTTGCAATATAACGCATTAACTGTTTGAGTTTGTGTATCGAGAGATTAAACGAAGCTTACTCACGCTGATTTTGCTCGCGAGTAAAAGCGTGCGTTGATTGCTCTTCTCATGGGCCTAATCGATTTTACAATTGCAAATTGAATTGCATATGATCGATCGCGATAAAAATACTCTAGTGTTTGATGTTTTTAGTGCGAGATTCAAATATTTTAAAGACGGCAACTAAATAATTGCTAACGCTTAAGCAAAAATATAATTACAGATCAACCTTTTTAAAATAAACATCTGGTAAGTAAAAACTTGTGTAAAGTTAACGAATTAGTCCCGAAGTTGGGGAATAGGAAAAGTAATGTAACTAAAGTAAAACTCTCTTTTTTAAATTTTTACTTCGTTTATGCTTTCAACTCTATTATTTTGTCTACTCATTCAGTAAAATAAAAAAATCGAGCTCTCATTCACAGATTAAACAGTATTTGATAATTTTTTGTTCTATTAGCATTATCTTTAAACATTTTGAAACTGTAAGTAAAATTAAGGTACAATTTCATTTAAGGAATGAATGCAAAGAAATGTATTAAACTAGGTTAAAATTAAAAATTTATGAAAATTAAATATGAAAAACTAGAAAATATTAGCCATCAATTATTTAACAAAAGATAAAAGTTGTGAATGTTGCATTGCGAAAAAGGTCACAAAATTCAAAACCCTAACTGGATTTGGATAGTTTAGGTTGAAATTTGGATGAAGACCAAGAGAGATTAACCGTCTAGATAAATTATAAACTTCTTGCAAAAGTAACTGAGCTTAAAAAACGGAACCATCTTGGCAATGTTTAAAAACTATCTAGTAAAAATTGACAATCATTTGTTACTTTGTTTTGCTAGTTTTAGGTCCATTTTAAGTGCGCTTTTTCAGTAAATTTTTAGCTTTTAAACGCTATTGAGCGCTACCAGTTATAGAGTGTAACTTAAAAAGCAAAACAAATTTGTTATATCATCAAAAAATAATGAAGAGAATAATTTTTAATTTTTAATAATTTAGTTAATGCTCTTTAAATATTTTAATAGGTTGAATTAAAATTTGCATTGTTTCCAGTAAAATAGCGGGGGCGATCTTGTGTCCTGCTATTTTTTCCGGCGAGTTTGATTTTGAAATTCCTTTCGAAAAAAGATAAGCAAACCTATAACTTTGTAAGTGAGCTTTATTTTGGCTATATTTAAAATATTGAAAATTTTAGTGATAAATATAAGATTTATTATCATTCTGATTAATAATGATGTTCTTCAATCAATTTTTAATATTAAAAAAGTTAATAAGAATAATAAACTTGAAGCAATACTTAAAGATCATATTCATAAAAAAACAATTCAACTTTTTCAACAAGTTGAATATTTAAGATAAAAAAATATCGATTTAAACGATAATTTTGATGCAGATTTTAGGATAGTGATGTTATTTAAGAAAATGTTAAGCAGGTGGAGAGCACTTTGTAGTTGGATATGCAATTGAGCCGCTTTCGAAAGCTGATTTCGCTTGTTGCGCTCAAACCGCAATTAGTGTCACTTAAACACGCCAGACGGCGTTTCGTCTCAACCGGTCTGAACATTTCACTTTCCTCAATTGTTGAAAACTTTCTTTTTCAGCTTATTTGCGCTGCCTTTCGACTGAACAACAACAATAATAATAATAATAAAAAGCAAAACACTTTTTTTCTCAATTCAGAAAATCGAGGAAGCCAGAAATTGAGAAAGAAAATTGGTAATTTGACTTGAAGTGAATTTAAATTAAGCCTCCTGATAAGTCGACCTTGTCTCACCGTAAACAAATGCGCAATTCGAGAAAGAAATCAACAGTTTGTCAGTTTGTTTCAAACACTTTAAAGCGAAAGATTAGAGTTAAAATACATTTAATAAACGAAAATTTTATGAAAATTTCATCACTTATTATTGCTTAATAGAACTAATTTTTGTTTGCCATTTTTGTAGCTATTCTGCTTAAAGCCGAATACCACTTTTCACTAATCCAAATCTAACGATCAAAATGATCATTTTTTCAATCGGTGTATTGTGGCTTTTGAAAACCGCTGTTTTTGTTCTTTGGGATTGTCTTCACGGTGAGTTTCGAGTCTGTTTATTTCTGTAAATTTCGCTTTGCGTAAAAAAACTTTTTTAAAGGCATTCGAGTGTTCATTTGGGCTCGTTTGAAAAAATTGGACCTGGTGAAAAAGTATGGCGAATACGTGATTATCACAGGAGCGACCGATGGTATTGGGCTTGAGTTCGCAAAAAAGTTTGCAGAGAGAGGCCATTCACTTTTTGTCATCGGACGGAATCCGGTCAAATTGGAGAATACAAAGCGTGAGATCGAAAAGCTGCTTCAACCTGGAAAGAAAGTGATCACATTTATCGCTGATTTGAATACAACCAATTTGAATGTGTACAAAAAGATCGAAAGCGAATTGCAGCCGCTCAAAGAACGCATCGGTATCCTTTTCAATAATGCAGGTTTTTTCGTATCAGATCCTGATCTTTTTGCGAACCTTAAAGAGGAAGACATATTGAACACTGTGAACGTAAATGTGACCTCTATTCTAATGCTCACAAAAATCGTTTTTCCTTTTCTCATCGAAAATAAGAAAGGACTTATTTTAAACACTGGCAGCATTGTATCAATATACCCCACACCATTTTTAAATGTTTATGGAGCGACGAAAGCATTTGTAAAATATTTCGGTGAAGCGATTGCGTATGAATACAAAGATGTCAACATTGAGGTTCAAACTCTAATTCCATCAATGATTGAGACAAAAATGACCGAATGGTCTTCAGCTCAAAGATCATTTCTTTTTGTCAACGCTAAGCAATACGTTGATGCAGCATTCGCTACAATAGGAAGAACCAGCCTCACTACTGGTTTTTGGACACATGGCATCGAATATTTTCTTTCTGTTCGAATGTTTCACGCTTTCTGTTATAAGTTTATTTCATATCATATTGTAAAATTAACCAAGCGACAGTAAGACAATTCTTTCCTCGACTGCTTTTCTTGCAGATGTTTACACAATATGTGTCATGTTTTGAATTTAAATTTTGAAAATAAATATCACAAACATCATAATTTTATGTTTTTATATATAACAAGGTAATACCGCTGCATTTTTTAAATTTTTCGTCAATATGATCGCAATAAACTTTTCACATTACCTTATTAAATTTTAAAGATGCTTTCATTACCTTCACTTGTTATTAATTAATGTGGAAAAAGCTTTTAAACACGATGGCAGTTGAATTAAAAATTCTTCAATGTTAATTTATGAAAGTGTTGAAGAAAAAGTTGACACAACGTTGCTTTAAACAAAAAAGTAGCTTGTGAAATAATCCGGACTTTAACCAAACCAATTTAATAGGCAACAGATGAAAACAATAATATTCTGAACGAAGTTCAGACATGAATGCTGCACAAATTCAAATATTGTGCATAAATGAACCAGAAGCTGGTGAATGTTGATCATGTTCATAATTTTATATTTTTCGGCTAAAGTTTGTTTAAATTAAATTAAATTACACCTCATCCTATCGACACTGTTTTGAGAGATGAAACCAGTATTCATAATGCAAATACAAAAATTTGTATCGCCAGAGGCATAGAAAAAATCACGCATTATCATTATTTGTAACTTACTCTTTCAAAATCCTATTAGATTTAACATCTGATAAGTATATCGATTCCACCTTTTTAAGGATAGATTATGTTAAAATTCAATTTTCACACTTTACAATGTAACTAGTAAATAAAAATGCAAATTCATTAAAAGTTTTCGCAGATATTCAAACCAATTTCATTTATATGCATAAAATTTTAATTATAATTATGTCTTCACATCAATCAGATTCACTGAAAAGAAATTTTTGAAATTTTGAAAATCTAGCGAAGTCAGCTCGAAAAGGTTTGCTTCTTCCTAGCGTTAATCCCTGGCTGAGGGGTCCGCTGTTTTGCAATGTCTTCTCCACTTGACTCGGTCATGGGCGTCTTCAGGCATGACGTTTGCAGCTTTCATATCTTCCTTTAGTCGATCCATCCATCGTTTCTTTGGTCTTCCTCGTGGTCGCTGACCTTGGGGGCTGAGCTGCATCGCTGTTTTGGCCACTGAAGTGTCCTCACGTCGAGCAATATGCCCATACCATCGGAGCCTTGCTTCACGCATCTTGTCAGTGATTGGTGCAATTCCCAGGCGTTCTCTGATGTCCGCATTCAGGATGTGGTCCCATCTGGTCAGGCCAAGCGACCAACGCAGCATTCGCATTTCCATCGAGTGCATAGCTTGTTCATGTTTTGCTGTGGCTGGCCAGCATTCTGATCCATAGAGAGCCACTGGGCGCACAACAGTTTTGTAGATCTTCGACTTGAGATGGGTGGGCATTCGGCGATCGCAAAGTATACCAGTGACCTGGTGCCACTTCATCCAGGCAGCATTCATCCGGGCCCGAACATCTGGGAGCAGGTTGCCATCGCTACTGATAACGGATCCAAGATATTTGAATTCGGAAGCTTTCTTCAAATCTTCCCCAGCAAGTTGGATGGTACCGGTTGTCTGGGGACCACACTCCATGTATTCTGTTTTCTTCAGGTTGAGCCTCATGCCATTGGTGTCCAGGCGTTCCTTCCATTTCTGTGCTTGCTGTTGTAGCTCATACCGGGTTTCGCTCGCAAGCAAGACGTCATCGGCGTAAAGTAGAGTCCATGGATGCGGCTTTTGGAGATCAGCTGTAACTGTATCCATACATAGGATGAACAGTAGTGGTGATAATGCCGATCCTTGATGCACTCCGACATTAATGGCGAATGGTGGTGATGATCCAAGAGGGCACCTGACAGTGCTCCTGGCATTGTGGTAAAGCAACTTAACCCACTTGACATAGACTTCAGGTACGCCATGTGTCCGTAAGGAGTGCCAGATGAGATCATGGGGCACTTTGTCAAATGCCTTTTCGAGATCTAGGAATGCCGTGTGCACCGGAATGTTTTTCTCTCTGTGTTTCTCCAGGAGCAGACGTGCTGCGTGAATAGCATCTATTGTGCTGCAGCCCTGCACAAATCCGCATTGATTTCGTGTGATAGTCGCGATATCCCGAATTCTGGCGTTGATGACTCGCTCAAATATCTTCACGGCATGACATAAGAGCCGGATTGGACGGTAGTTGGAGCATTCAGTGACGTCGCCTTTGCCTTTCCATATTGGGACCGTTGTGCTGGTCAGCCATGCTTCTGGGACTGCCCCTTCCTCAATGATTTGGTTGAAAAGTGTCGTGAGGATCAAGATGCCATGGTCGCTAAGAAGCTTCCACGCCTCTGCAGGCACATCGTCTGGGCCAGGTGCCTTCCCATTCTTCATCTTATTTATCGAAGCTTTGACTTCCGCAGTAGTGATTTTTGGGGCTGGTCCATGGATGGGATTGGTATGTGGTATTGGCGGATGAGGAAATTCATCACCGCATATCTTCGAAAAATATTCGCTCCATCTCCTGAGTATGGCGGGTGGATCTCGCAG
This sequence comes from Dinothrombium tinctorium, assembly GCA_003675995.1. Classification (NCBI taxonomy): domain Eukaryota; kingdom Metazoa; phylum Arthropoda; class Arachnida; order Trombidiformes; family Trombidiidae; genus Dinothrombium; species Dinothrombium tinctorium. The sequence goes on along the minus strand of NCKU01002988.1, from coordinate 869 downwards.
AATCTGGTTGTTTTCATCCTTGATGTGTTTGACTTGGCCAATGTCTTGTGTTGCTTGGTGCCGCGCTTTAGCCAGACGATAGACTTTGTTTGCCCCTGCAGGAGTATCCAGTTCCTCGTAAAGACGGTCATAATGCACCGCCTTGGCCTGTGCCACTGCGCGTTTGGCTGCAGACTTGAGGGATTTGTATTGCAGGTAGTCGTTGGCATCGCGGGATTTAAACCAAGTTTTGAACATCGCCTTTTTCTCTTTGATGGCTCGTTGTACTTCATCATTCCACCACCAGATTTGTTTGTCAATGAAGCGTTTCCCTGGCTGCGTCTTCCCCAGAATACTGCTTGCCACTCCATGTATATGACTGACTGCGCTATCCCAAATGGCTGCTGCGGGTTGGTTGAGATCCATTTCGATGTGGTTCACAGTTGCCTTGAATTCTCGTTTACAGTCGGGTAGTCGCCACCACTTGATTCGGGTTGCCTTGGTGGTCCGTGGTTTTTGTTTTTGGCCGATGTTGAGTTTGAGGTCCATGACGAGAAGCCGGTGCTGTGGGCCGATGTTTGTTGATGGGATCACTTTCACGTTGGTAACTAGGCTCAGGTGACATCGCCTGATAAGCCAATAGTCGATTTGGGTTTCCCTACCGCCACTGGAATAGGTGATCAGATGCGCTGGCCTCTTTTTGAAGAAGGTGTTTGCCACGGCAAGGTCGTGCGCCACTGAGCAGTCCAGGGCTCTGCATCCATCATTATTGCGGGGTCCAAAACCATGACCTCCATGGACTCGCTGGTATCCATCTCGTTCTTGCCCAACATGGCCGTTTAGGTCTCCACCCACTGCAATGTATTCATCGGGCCCAACTGACCGTAAGT
>NCKU01002987.1:0-16738 GCA_003675995.1 Dinothrombium tinctorium | reverse complement strand
CTTTTTATTTATATCTGACAAGTGAGTCAGACATTATCTAACATTTAATATAATCTAACTTAAATTAGGCTGATTAACACTTCTAAAACTTTTATAATCTTATTTTGAGCTTGTTTTCAACAAATGCCGCTCAAAAATTGACTTCTTACTACTCTAAAGCTTGATCAAATTAACTTTTTCATGTTCTAATAAATATTTCTAAATGAGTTCAAATATTTTGCATTCAATTTACATATTTATATCTATGTATTCGTATTTAAACCAGTGAATTAAAACAAAAGATTCATTTCACTCTGTATTTGAGATGCTAAGAGCGTTTTATTTATTTATTTTAGATCAAAATTATTTTGTTTTAAATTTCATTATTTTTTCAAATACATTTACCATAGATGGGGCAAAATTTTCTCCATTATGTCTTACCTATATTGATTGATCAATTGATTGATTGTTTGATTACTTTTCATCTATAATTTTGTCTTCGATTTGACGAAAATTCTAATTAAATTTTTATTCTAATTTCATACCCATTTCATTTTGAAATGATCACCGCTTCATGCATTAGTTGTTAATAATATTTGATGCAAGTTCATTTTGTTCGAATTTTATATACAAAAATGTATTTACAAATTTAAATATGAATAGGAATTTAAAAATCAATGCTTTGAATGTTAATACGGTATATACACAAATGAGAATTTGATTGAACTCTGGTCAAATACAAAGCGGAAGTTTTAAAATTGAAGCCCATTTCTTCTTCTTTATACAAAGAAGTATTTGGTGTTTTAACGAAACAACGGATAAAGAATTTCAAATTCACTTTAAACAAAATTTGAAATGTTAGATATTCAAGTGTCAATTTGAATGAGCTTCAAAGGGTTTAATCCAATTCAGCTTGAGAAATTGCATTAAACTATTTACATACTTAACATAGTTACTAGAATATCGAGTAATATCCTGACAAAAAACTAACGGAAACATTGTGTAAATTTGATGCATTTGAAAAGTTATTAATCATTTCAATAGTCGAGGCGAAAATATTCTTAAATGATTCATATACAGCTTCGGACAAATTTATTGCTTATCTTAATGCATTTAAAAAGTTACGATTTTGAATTGCAAATGCTACACAGTTGATTCTAAATCTGTATGTACTACCGATTCAAAATAGTGTTTCGATAATCGACAAGTGAGCTTAACTGCATAGCACGTGATGAATTATGCATCTCATTAAAGTTGCTTTGAAGTTAAGCTCACTTTCGATAATCGAAACATTTTAATTTTGAAACGTTAGTATAGTTGTAGCCTTATTCCACATCAAAACTACAATTTTCGATCGATTAGATAAGATATTAATGTGGCCATAACTTTATTTCATAAACATCGCTGATTAATTTCTACTATAACATTCTTTGCGGACAAACAATACTCGTGCACCATATTGATTGCATAACATTTCCAGGAAAGAGTTAACGAAATAGAAACCAAACAAAGTTTCAACAAAACAATAATAAAAAAGTAAATCAATTTTATTTTTCAGCACAAAAATACTTGAATAGAATTGATTTTTGATTCTAATGAATTTAGATTTATGTTTATTCAGTTTTATATAATTTAAAATGAGAAGATTTTTGAAAAGAAATGGAAATAGAAGTAGAGTGAGAAACTTAAGTCGAACGTAAACGATGCCATAGATTCCCTGTTTTTATATGGATTCTGCGCCTGTTGCTTTAGCCTTGTGTTTGACTGAATTCAATGCAAAATAGAAGAAAGCTTTTCACATTTAAAACGCGATAATTGAGCGCAGTACTCAACTCTCGTCGAGTTTTAAATTACTTTTTTATTTAGTGCTAAACTATTTATTTTTCGTTATTTTTCTTGCTTTCGTTTCGACCTAAAATCAAGCGATGCGCGCATTTCTTATCGTTGGAATCGCACTCTTAATTTTAGGAGTCACTGTATTCATTTTAGGAATTACGCTTCACGCGAGTACAGGTGGTTCCGTTGGACTAGACGTAAGTTAAAGTTACATGCAATTCATTGACAGTTGCCAAGTTTTATTTGCTCAACAGTGAAGTGCTTATTTGCTTTCGATGAGCTTGCATTCGCCAAGCAGTGAAAATCTTTGCATATTTTTTCGAACCTACTTATAAGAAAACTCTGATAAAGCAAAAAAAGAAAAACGATTGCTTATGCTTAGTTTTGCCTCACTTGTGCATAATTATTTTGTTTCGCAATTGTCTGATCCTTTTTGCTTTTCTGGTCATTCTTTCTTCTTCACTCTTTGTGTGTGTGTGGCTCGATTAATTCATTGCATGACTGTATATTTTTTGCTTTCTCGAAGAGCAAAAAACTAAAAATAAATTCATCACTTTTTTATTGTTAAAGTGCTTTCTTATTTTTCATACAGATTTAAACATACGTCTGTTTACGAAATAGGAAAGTCTTGTTTTGCTCATAATTATTGATTTCTTAATAATAAACATTTAAAGTTCTACAGAAATGTGTTAGTTGTTAGCAAAATGTCTTCATTTGCTTCGATTTTCTTGTGGGTGTTGCATGAATATTTTTTATTCACGAGTTACTTATTCATTCATGAAAATTGACTTAAACTATTTGTAATTAATTGCTACCTATCTTTCATATGTGGGTTTAGCTTGATCATTCACACGCTTGTTTTACCATTTTAGCGATTATGAGCGGTTAATGATTAGTTACTAACAAAATTTTTTTATCAAAAAAAGTGGAAAACTCAAAGTTGCTAAAAATCTAAAATTAAACGAAACTTGAAATCTTGCCAGAAGATATTTATTAAATTTGAAGTCCTATGCGCATACTTTTTGCTTTTTTATCATAATCAAGAATTCAAACTAATTTTCGAATGCGCTTGAATTCTTTAAAAATATTTTTTCTTTTTCATCTAGCGAATGATTTGAACAAGAAAATTCATTTTCAACTCTCAGATTATTACAAATCGTAAAATAATAATTGAATTTTTGCGTCTAATTTAATTTAAAGCAGCGTTTTTTTCGATTTCCTTATTATAATTTCTAATTTCAAGCAAGAGTAACTACAAAAACATTTTTTAAAGTAATTGTGCAAACTTTCATTCAAAAATAAGAAAAAGTATTTCGAAAATTAGTTTAAAATTTTATTGACCTAAAATTAAAGTTATTAATTTTACTCATGTGGCCAATGCTTTTTTTTGACTTTTTGAAAAGTGAATTCCTATGAACATACGCGTAAATTTTAAGCCGTCATTACTCTTATCGCTTTTCTTCTAAAATATTATTCACTTTATTGTTTTCAAAACTTCATGTTCACTTGTTTAGAATTATATTTTATTTTGCTGAATTCAGCGATTGAAGTATTTGTTGTTTTATCGGTATTTTACGATAGCGAAAATGAAGAATCCTTCGTAATTTTGCGTTTGAGTAATGGAAAGAGCACTTAAACGATAAAGTGAACAACAAAAACACCTTGAAATTAAATTGAATGATTACCGTCAGCTCACTTTAAGACTCGCGTCGAATGAGTCTCTTATGGAGAAGGTATTTAATTGAGCTTGTATTCAAGACGTCAGAACAAAAGTACATCAGACGTAAGAAGTGAAATAAAAGTTTTCTCGTGTTGTCTTCTTGATCGAATTTTTTTTTCAGCTAGTTTAAGCTAAGCTTTTGTAAATGAAAGTATAAAGTGCATTGTGCATGAAATGGCCCTCAAATGATTCACTCGTGTGTCTATAACTAAATGATGTTCATTGTAAAAAACGTACAGTCCTTGAAAGATTAAACAAAAATAAGTGACATTCGTGGCAGATTCATTTTTACTTATGAATTTCAACTTTTACAAAAATTATGTTCACACTATAAGTCTGAATATCATTCTAGTGAATCATATTAGCGTCAAAGGTTTCATTTTTTTGTGAAGCCTTTTATGCATCAAACATGAGTCTCGTTTAAAAAATTTAAATTTAAACTCGTTTAGGTTAAAAAAAAAGAAAATTTTTGCACCAACTTCTTTCTAATAATAAATTAACAAACTGACTGGTGAAACAAGTTTTTTACTTTTCAATCACCATGAGACGACTTTCAATGAAAAATAAAGAATTATTTATCGATTTGGTTTGCTAATTTACATAGTATTTTGCCCACAAATATGTTTTAGATCATCATTCATTCAAAATAAACATGATTTCATTTTCTATAGATTATGAAGAAATAAAAACTACTCGAACATTAAAAATTTCTATGAGTCAAATGCGACAAAATCAGCATTCGAAGTAATTAATAAAATTTCTAAACAAACCATAAAAAATCGTTTCATTAAGGTTAAACTCTCTAGCAATGTGACAATATCAAAATGAAAATAACCAGAGGTTAAAGGAAAGCTCGTAAAGTATTTGACTCGTAAACAAATAATATTTTCACTACAAATTTAAGCACAAATATGCGATGAAAAAAGCAAAAAAGCTTTGAAAAGTTGAAAGCTTATTTGCAATTTCTTTTCCTGGTGATTTGTTGTTTAAGCAAAAATTTGTCTATTCATTATTGCTCAACATTTTAACGTCGATTAGAAATTGAACTTTGTAATCATGAAATGCAAAAAGCGCAGCATAGAAATTCATAAATTGGCAGCACAAAATATTAATGAATGAATCTTTCGATTTTCAATTATCTCATTTGAAATCTTTGAAGGAGTTGAATTTTTATCTTCGAAAACAATTAAATGCTGAAATGAACAATTCCACTAAAAGTTGGTGAACATTAAAATTGATTCGTTTTACTACTCATAAAATGGTTCAATCGTTAATATTCGACAAATGAGTTAATAGGAAGAGTTGTTTTCAGACTGCCTTTCATTGTTCTCATCTTTTAAAATGCTTTTTCTTAACTCGTTTTAAACTTGTGCTAGCTAAGAGGGAGAAAAAAGATCTTAAAATAAATGCAATTAAAAATAAATCAACGTTCGAATCTCTGCCTTTTCGTCTTCTCGTTAAGGATGAGTTCTTTAGCGAGAAAAAAGAATTTATTGAGAATTTAAAAAATCTCATGCATACGTCTTTTGTGTACTTGTAAAAATAGATTTTTATTACTACGACCAATTTTTCACTCACATGTGTCCAGGTTTCGATTTTGTTCACGCTTCCGCAATGGTCATAGGAAGGAACTTTTATAAAAAACATGCAAATAAAATTTAGGTCTAAACAAGCTGAAAATGATAAAAATTAAATTAAAAATATAAACTAACTTCGATTTTCTGCTAATTTTTATCATATGCTAATATGTTTTGACACAAAAAAGGATATGACAGGTGCAATTGAGCTATTTGAAGTGTGAAAAATGCAAAGCACGAATTTTACTTTAGAAATATTGTTATTAATAATTTTAATCACTTTTTTCTTTGATTCAAGAAAATTTTGATTGAGCTAGTTAGCTCAAAAGCTAGTGAAGAAATATGTAGTTATAAAAAAACTTGATAAACTCTCATAAGATAGAGATACAGAGCGTTGTTTATAAAACCAAACAAATTCAAAATAATATTTACGATACGATATGATAATATAAATAATACGAAAACAAAAAATTCTTTTTCATATCATAGAACATTTATTTTTGGTTGCGTTTAAGAAAGAATCGCAAACAAATTCGATGTTTTCGCTTTTCGCATTGATGTTTGTAAAGTTTAAGCTTTTTTATCAATTTTATCAAAATTTCATCGTGAAAAACAAATTAATTTCGATAAAAAGCATATCAAACATGTTCTATGGAAATGAATTTAATGTATTACATTAAAAATGGGAAGTTAATCGGCACCTCAAATTACCACTTCGAAACGATAAAACTTAAAAAATTACCGAGGAAAAGCTTCTTTTTACTTTCTTGAATTTTATTAATTTATTTTATATTTTCACACTCTCTTAAAACGATTTCAAAACAAGTTTTCCAAATCGGACATAACTGGGTAATTGCCTGGACACATGAGCTGGTTAGATCGGGTATCGCAATTTTAGCTTAATTATTGTAATTTAAATCCTGAAAAGTTCGAATATAAACTTTGATTCCTTTTTATATTCAAAAAGTGAATGTAAAAGTGACTTAAAATAAGCAGCACAATTTTCAACTATCAAGTAACTTTCAGTAAAACGGGTGTCACATTGTGAAAGCATGTTTTACCCGAAAAAATTGACTACAACATTTCTTTTGTAACAATCTTTAAATACAAAGGATTGAGCTTAATTTGAATGAAATTTTCTTTTTTAACGCTACTTTTAGTTATTTTTATAATTAAATAAATAGTCGGTTTTATGAAAAAACATCATGTCTTTCGTTTGTACTGTCTGAGAGACAACATTTTATACGATCGTAAATTTTTAAAAAGAATTTAAACAAAACGGAGCTTATGTAGATCGTTTTTCATGATATATTATTTTTATCTGAACCATCCATTTTTACACTTAAGAAAATAAAAAAGTAGCCACCGCGTTATTAGAGACTGTGCGATTAAGGGGACAAACGTTGTTGGTCGCTTTGTTACTTCCCTCTTCAAATTACGTGTCCGGCTACTTTTTTGTTTTCTCTTCTGTATGTATTAATTTATATTTTATTAATTTTTAAATAGGGTTGTAATTTTCTCTTAACAACAGCTTTTATAAAACGCGATCGATAAGAACAATTATTCATAAATTATATCCTGTACGACTAATGATAATGCTCACGAAATTCTGTTTCTAGTTTTCTGATCTCAATTTCCATTGAGAATAGCAATATTCTGTTCCGCAACTCATTTTCAAAACTTTTGTTTCCTTTCGCGAATCACTCAAAGCTTGAAAAATGCCGGACAAAAGAGGGCGACGTCAGCGGTGTTTGGTTCTTGTGACATTTTTTTGCGATAAACTTTCGAGAAACCAAATTTTGTTCAACAGTTTATAAAAACGAGATTACATCGTTAAAGTAAACTTTTAAACTAGCTGCGAATGAATGAAAGCTTTCATTTCATGTTTATGATTGAAAACGCTTCATTTGACCTATTTTCACTTTATTGTTGATGTTTTTATTTTTATTTATTTTTTCAAATTTTCAACCTGAAGAGTAATCAAATTTTTTGAGTGAAAATTTTGAAAAAAGCAAACCAAAAGCGTAACGTGGAAGCAATAATTTTCTTTCTAAAATGCAAATAGAATGAAAAAATGTTTTTGAATTTGAAAAACAAAATTTTTATTCTTTCATTCAAATGTTTATTGAACAGCGTGTGTGTTTAGACCGGAAATCAATCAAATAAATCTTTCGCTCACAAAAAGCAGCGATCTTGGAATTTCAAAAATTTATGACTAGAATTGAAAAGTAACATACATTCGGCTTTTTACACGCTATTATTCATCGCATTTAGCTGCAAAACTCATCGATTTTCACTGCATTTGAAAAATAAAGCTTCTGTCGTTTAGAAAAATTGTTTAATTTTTTCAATGTAATATTTAATATTTTCGCTTTTTCGCGCAGTACGGAATCGTCATGGATGCTGGCTCATCGCACACCGAAGTGTTTGTTTACAAATGGTGCGCTGATCAAGTGAACAACACTGGCGTAGTTTCTGAAGTGGAAGCGTGTGCATCAAGACCCGGCATTGATGACAATGGAGCAAATACATCAATCACAGTTAAAAATTTAATGCCTTGCATTGAGAACACGACTAAAATTTCTCAAAAAGATAAAATGGGTTCAACACCGGTTTACCTCGGCGCTACGGCAGGCATGCGAATTTTGGATGTTGAACAACCGGAAGTGAGCAAATTAATTTTCTCAGCAATTGAAAACGCTTTATGGCGATACAAAGACAAAAGCAAACGCAATATTCGTGTGGAAACAGTGAGAATCATCACGGGTCAAGAAGAGGGACTTTTCGGATGGATTGCAACAAATTATCTTTTAAAAGTGTTTCCTAAGATTGGCTCAAAAAGCGGCGTTCATAATGAAAGCGTTGGAATGCTTGACATGGGAGGTGCATCTGCACAAATTGCTTACGAGTTGAAAGGGAAGCATGAATTTAGTGACAAAGAGGTGATAAAAACGCGCCTCTATGGACGCGATTATGTTATTCGATCGGAAAGTAATCTTTGCTTTGGTGGCGACGAAGTTTTGAGGAGACATAGAATTTTGCAAATTTTAAAAAACAAAGGAAGCAACAGAATCAGCGATCCTTGTTATAATACTGGTTTCGAAGAGAAATTTCACGTGAAAGATTTGCTTACGATTTGTACCGAACCCAAATCGAAAGAAGATAAGGGAACTCTTATTCCTGAAAACGAATTCACTTTTGTCGGTGATTATGACGATGCTAAGTGCACTAGTCTAGTCGAAGAAAATGTGATTCCTGAGAAATGTGAAAAGGTCTTCGAGAGATGCGCGATTGTAGAAAAACAATCGCCTCCCGCTGATATGCCATTTTATGCTGTTTCAAATTATTTCTATGTTACCAGAGCTTTATACATGAAAGATACAATTTCGTATTCTAATTTCACTAAAAAAAGCGAAGAATGGTGCAAAAAACCATATGAAGAGATTAAGAATTCGAAAGACGATAAACTTAAACCAGAATTTGCGACAAATTTCTGTTTTCTTCTCAAGTTTGTCGACAAAACGCTTACAAAACTTCATTTATTCAACGAATCTTCATTCGCTAATATTCACTTTACGAAGAAAATTGAAGGAGATTCATTGGCGTGGGCACTCGGTTTCATGATACATGCGACAAATTTGATTCCTCCTGAAGTACCAAGTGATCCTCTTGTTTCTAGTGAACTTCTCGCCGTTCTGATCGTGTTTAGCTTATTCCTAGTAGTAATCGGAATATTCCTTGTGATTAAATGGAAAAAATCGCGACAAGATCATATTGTATCTTCGGCTAAGGAACAACATGCGTTGAATCCTCGCAATTAATGTGAGAAAGAGAGAAGATTGAAGCAACGAAGTTCGCTTAAAAATAAAATTCTAATAAACGACATTTTCGAAACAATTCAAGTTTCTCTTGTTTTATAGACTGTAATCTAAAAAACATTCAGAATTCAATACACGACAAAGTCGTATTGAATCGTTACTATTGTTCGCAGTACATTAGCCACTTAAGTGCCATTTCTTTTCAAAACTTATATTCATTCATCGCTTGATGTCAATTCTGCCGCAAAACAATAATTTGAGCAGTAATTCGTTTCGAAAGTAAACACCTTCAGTCGATCACGAAATTTTTAAGGTTTGGCGTAACGAATGACTTCGAAAAAAAACAATTTTCAAACAGAAAGAAAGTCAAATTCAATAAAGTAAATAGCTTTTTAAATTTTTTGATTTTTAATCTTTAAAAACTAATAAAAAGTGTTGAAAAGTAAGAACGATGCGTAGATTATATTTTGGCCTGAGCTCAATATGCGTGGTTTGTTTGATTGTCGTGATCGTCGTGTACTCGTCGACAGGTGGAAACTTTCCGTTCGATGTAAGTTTCAATTTCTCTTTTTTATTTTCCAACTTTCAAACTATGAAACAAAGTACCTTTCAAATTGAATTAAATATTTCTAAAACTTAATTAGGCTGCAAACATTCTGCATTAATTAAATTGAAATTTTAAATTTTGCTTGCTTTTAAACTTTTATGCTTTTTGTTAAATTGCACATTCGTTTCTCGAATGAATTAAAAGTATGGAATCGTAATTGACGCTGGTTCGGCTCGCTCCGAAGTATCGCTGTTTAAATGGTTAGGCGATCACACTAATCGCACCGGCGTCGTTTTCGAAGTGACCGATTGCGAAACGCACGAAGGTATCGATGACAATGAGGATAATGTTAAGCCGACCATCAACCATCTCGTGAAATGTGTGAAAACGATTTCACAATTTATCGATTTAGACAAAAAAAGTGTAACCCCATTGTATTTTGGCGCTACCGCTGGAATGCGAATTTTACAAGTCGGAAAACCATCGCTGGCTGAATTTATAATTAATTCGATCAAAAAAGCATTTGCTAAATTGAAAGTTAACGGTAAAGTAATTAGCGCACGCGATATACGCATAATACCGGGCAAAGAGGAAGGCGTTTTCTCATGGATTTCGGTTAATTATCTTTTGAAAAACATTGCGCCTCTAGCTGGAGGAGAAATGCGGAATAGAACAGTCGGCATTCTCGATATGGGAGGCGCATCGGCTCAAATCGCCTATGAGGTTAGCAACACTACGGCTAGAACGGCTGAGGAAGAGGATGTTGTGCTTTTCGGCACCGAGTATCGCGTGCTGGCCGACAGTAATTTATGCTTCGGAAAAGACGAAGCTCTGAAACGTTATCTAGTTACACTGATTCAATCGCACTCCTCCTCGGACTCTATCATTACTGATCCGTGCTTGCAAGAAGACGCGCAACGCACCATTCACGGTAGCGAGTTATCAAAATCCGCTTGCCTCCATTCGTCATCTCCAGGAATAAAACTGTTCAGTCACGATATTGCATATTTATTCAAAGGCTCGGCAAAAAGAAGAGAATGTTCGAAAGCGATCGAAAAAGTAGTTGACGTCGAAGAATGCAGAAAAACATTCAAATATTGCATAAAAGTGCGATCGAACCCGCCGCCTCGAGACATGCTATTTTACGCGATTTCAAACTACTACTTCGCCACTTCGAACAGTTTTCCATCGGCGCACAACGTGAGCGCGAAAGAGTTCCAAGCGAACATTCAGCTCTGGTGTTCACGCAAATGGGCCGATATTGTCGACAATGTCAAATACCCTCTGCGATTTGTGATTGATTACTGCTTTTTGCTCAACTATATTTACGTTACTTTGACAAAAGTTTATAAATTCGATGAATTGCTGTTCGAAAATATCATATTTCAGAAGAGAGTAGACGGCCAAAGTATAAGTTGGAGTTTAGGTTATATGATTAATTCGACCAACGGCTTGCCGCCACTCGAGCCTTATCCGCCGCTCATACCGAAAGGACCATTCATTTTGGTTTTAATCTTTGTTTGCTCTGTATGCTGTTTTTCGGTTTTGATGTTCATTTTCGGCAAAAAAGACGAAGAAGAAAACGAAGAGAACGATGAGAACAAAGAAGATTTAGAAAATCAAGAGAGCGCGATCAAAGCTGAAACGCTCTAACTCATCAATAATGTAACCCAATTTTTTGGCAAAGCACTTTAAAAATTAATTTAAAAACGATTCTTTTTTGAAGCAAAAAGTAGAGAAAGCCGCAAAACTTGTAACATTCAAGAAAACTATAAATCAACAAAAGCACAATTTTTAAACTGCAACATTGCAATTTCTATTACAACAATCGAAGAACAATCGAAGAAAAATGAGATTCGTCCGATTCTCAAGAAATGATCTTTTCTTGAATCGGTGAATTGTTCTTTCAAAAATTTAATTTTTTAACCAAGAATATAATGATCAACATATAAGCTTCTCAACTTATTTTTAAAATTTGTATTATTTCAAAAATGTTTATGATTACAGTATTTGAATAAAAAGCATAACTTACGTCATACTAAACTGGCGTAATTCTTCGGCCCATTTAATCGCTTCGAATTGCACGTAAACTTAAATAATGAATAACCCTAAAGTAATTTGTAAAATTAAACTTACAATCGTGAGTATAAATTTTGAAACACTTTTATGTTTTTATGAGCTAATTTTCAAAGTTAGAATTTAAATGAGCGTCGAAAAGAAAAAACAAGCGAATTTGAAAAGCAATTATTTAAATTATATTTCAGTTAAACTCAATTTATTTTCGAAAATAGATTCCGTCGCTATAAACGATTTTGTTGAAGAGTAATCTCGCTAGTTTTTAACGGAAGAAACGCTAATATGTACACTCGTGTCCAATAAAATCATTCAGTCTATTGCGTTGCAATAAAGTATGTTTAAAGTGAAGCGAAAAGATTTTATTGAACAAGAGCGTACTTTTGATATTTGAAATTTACTTGAAAATAATAAAAAGTTTTTCGTTTGAATTTTAACTGAGTTTCGAGATTCGTTTAACGAAACATTATGGCTACGCTTTAATTTTTTCACTCAAAAATTTATTAAAAATATTACAAGCAATGGCAAAAGAATTCAATACAGAACTTATTGATACAAATGGTGCGCTGATCAAGTGAACAACACTGGCGTAGTTTCTGAAGTGGAAGCGTGTGCATCAAGACCCGGCATTGATGACAATGGAGCAAATACATCAATCACAGTTAAAAATTTAATGCCTTGCATTGAGAACACGACTAAAATTTCTCTAAAAGATAAAATGGGTTCAACACCTATCCATAAACAAAGCTCTGTGCCATATCTTTTGACAAATAGATTAAATTCATGTAAGATTTAAATTCATGCTTGCGAAGTTGGCAATTATAATAATAAAATTCAAAATAATACGATAGATCAAAATCATATTAGGTGTTGAAGGTTTTAAAATATTCATTTAAATCGCAACTTTTACTTCTTTTTCCGAAGCTGTATGACCCAAATATTTAAATCTTCCATCATAAGTAAGACGTGAGAAGCACTTTAATATTTTTGTGCTTTTATTTGCACTTATTCTACCATTTCAATATCTTTCCGAAGATGCAGTAATCAAATTTGTGAGCCGAGTTTCAAACTCAATATTGATTTATCTCGTTGATGAGAACTTTGATAAAATATTTATTCAAAAGTTTATTTCTCTCATACTTTATTTCTTTTTAATACCAAATAACAGATGATTAATCTAGAAAAGTTCTTAAATTTTATGGAAATGTTAATTTGATACACAAAGAAAATAGAGTAATTAATTTAGAATATTATAATTTTTATTTTAGAGAAATCGACTTTAAACTCGATAAATTGCTAGAATTTTGACAATTTTGTTTCAAAGCTTGCTTTCTTTTTTCTTATTCACTTATTCTGAATTTTTTTGTAAACGTAAAATTTAGTTAAAAGTTTCTAAAATTTATTCTGCACAGCAAGTGCTAATTAAAAATCCATTATTATGAATTCGATTATTTTTTAGCTATTAAATTCTCATTTGTCAATCAAAATGAATTTTGAAAAATAAATGCAAATTCACAAAATAAGAAAAAAAAAGAAAAAATTCAAATGATAAATTATTATAAATAAGAATGAAGAAAAATGAAGCAAATTCAGTCGAATTGACTTTTCCAGTGTCATAGTGCCGCAGGTTTTCTGAATAATTTTAGCTACGAAAATGATTATTATGCGTTTCAAGATACCGAGTTCCCTGCTTCAAGAAACTTGAAATTGCTTCATTTTACATTATTTTGTTTTCGATTTTGCTGACAAGGGACACTTGTGATCTGTGAATGGCCGATTTTAACCAAATTTTGCACAAAAAATTTTCGCACAAAAAATGCATAGTATGTGATTTTAAGCTGCTGCATCGTAAGTGGTAGCGAGATATTTCAGGTCAAAGATAAAATATTATACATTTTTATATTAAATTTATTTAAAACTAAAATACGAAAGCTCGATTGCATAGTGGTATCGAGCAGCGCTTTCAACACGAAGGCTTTTGGTTTTTAAATTCAACTTTGCATCTTCTATTTTGCTATAAATTTTAACTTTGTGCTGTCAACTTTATTTTTGTTAAATTAAGACATTATTTCTGAGCTTATTCATAACAATGCAAAAATTTTATCAATAATTTCTTTTCGACAAAAATAATCAAATTCATATTTAGGTTGCGATTAAATTTACTTTTTATTCGATTTATTTTATGAGGCTTTTTTCGCTAAAATATCGTTATTCACTTCTAGCTGTTTGAGAGATGAAGCACACACTTCTTCCAAAGAAAAGAAAGTTTCGAAAAGCTCAAATAAAGCACTTTTGGCAAATGTCATGTTCGCAAAAAGCTTTTTTTGTTTTGGCGTATAATTATCTATCATTAAGGTTTGAAAGCAACAAAAAATGTTTTTTATGTTTATAAATGTTGACATATTCGTTGACTGAACATACTATAAAAACAACTCTCGGTTAATATGGAAAGTTGATAATTTTACAATTCCTGGTGAGTATTCAATAAGAAAGTAAAAGAGTTTCTTAAAGGGTTCATTTTGAAAGCAAGCGTTCAAAGTGTTTTTTTAAAGATCGATATTCTAGTGGAGATCAGCTAGAACTAACCGTTTATCTTATTCCCAGAGCAAGAAAAAACTTTGGGATCGATATTCTTGATTGCAGCTGAATTCAATTTAAGCATTGTGCCTCAAACTCTCCTTGCTCTAAATCTCATTTGCAACTAGTTGAAAACTTTAAAAGTAAAAATTCAAATCGTGCTTTAAATATTCAACGCCTGTCAATGCGTGAATTCACACTTTGTTAAATATTTTTTCCCAAAGTAGGAATTAAAAAAGCAGCAATTTCACACTGAATTCGCTCGCATTTTATTTTTTACCTTTGAAAAGAAGCTTTTTAAACTAAAATTTCTGCGCATTCAAACGCATAATTTATAGCTTTTATCTAAATTATCGAAAACGACGAGAATAATCACATTTTTGAGATTCATGAATTTTTCAGACCAAATTCAACAGTTAAGAGTGTCGCTTCTCGATATTAAATCTTTCATTTTTGTTTGAATCGAAAGTGAAAATATTTAACGCCTATTAACACGAGATAAATTGTGTGCGTAGCTCTTTGCTCTGAAGTTCTATTTTATTCTCACAATGTGCTGTCAACTAATCTCTGCATTCACATGTTTTTGCTCGAAATTTGCATCTGAATACTATCTTCGCAAGAGTGGAAATTGAGTATTTTCATCGAAAATTCCTTTTTTCTTGACTCCTCGTTTTTAATCTAATTTTTTGTTGACGTTTCCTCCAATTGTGAAAGGGCGAATCAACTTAAATAAAATTGAAATTTCATTTTTGAGAATTTCTTTGGGTTTCGAACGCATTGTGTATAAGCCTAAAATGATTTTATATTTGAAGAAAACATTCGCGACAGCATTTTATTTTTAGTAAACCGTTTTGAAAAAGAAAATCTACTTAATAGCATTTGAGGTTTTTCTTTGGTGCTTACTTTAATGACATCATGTCTCTTCAATATGTTACAAAGTTCTTTTAAACATTTCGAAAATTTCTATTTTTTAATTTTCTCTTTATTTTAGTTTTGAAATTGAATTTGAGTTTTGAAAATTTATTATATTTAAAGTACGATTTGATATTCAGCTTAAATTAAACTTATTTCAGTTAGGATTACTTTTAGCTCTTTAAGTGATGAAAATGTCATCTTTTTTCAAAACAAAGTAAATTTTGAGGTTATGAAAAATAGTAAAAGCATTTGATGGAAAACTTTCAAATCTAAATTGCTTAAAAGGTTTTCAATGTTCAAACAAGGAATTCACTTTGACAACTTCTTCAAGAACATGACAGAGAACAGGTTTTTATCTGAAAAATAAAAATTTACTTTTATATCTATTCATTCTTGAATTAGAATATCACAATTTCAGACTAGAAAATATTAGAAAATCCATAAGTTTGTTGCGATACTTCATTTAAAAATTTTGAAATCATAAAAAATCTGTTTAGACTCTCTAAACTCATTTTTGAGAATATTTTTGCAGAACTTTTTGTTTTAAACAAAAAATAGCTTATTAAATAAAAAATTTAGTCTACAAGACATTAAAAATTAAACGTCAAACACAAAGTTTTTACAAATAGAAGTCGTTTTTTGCTGAAAGCAAACATTACTTACGTACATTCTTTCGGTTTAATATTTTAAGATTAAAGATGTTAAAATACGGACAAAGCGAACTGAACTGGTTATAACTGTTAGTTATAAATCTAGCTGAAATAAGTGAATGTCGTTTATGAATTTGAATGTTTCCTTAATGCTTTATTTTATCGCAACATTCTAACAAAATTATTACAAGAAAAACGAGTGAAAACCTTAACGCATTATTGAGATCGAAATCATTAAGTTTGTATCAAACTTATTTCTTAATGGTCCTAACCAACAATGTTTCTTTTTAAAAAATAGGGATTACTCAAATTATCCATTCCATTTATTCCCCTCCATTTATTGGATACTAGGATTGGTCAAAATAAGCTCTTACGCTAAAAATCTACAGCTTTGAAGCATAAAAACTGGTTATCTCATTAAAAATTTATGTTAATTTATTAGTCCTCATTTAATGCAACTTCGATGTTTCCTTAGTTTTACAAGGAACCCAATCAAATGGTTCCAGTGCTTTTCTTTCAAAAGTTGTCATAAGAAAGATACGAATGCGACATTAAAGAATCCATGATCCTTTTGTGCACACAAAGCTTGTGCGAAGTTGTATTCACTTGCGAACTTTATAATTAAGTCTATAGGAAAAAAATTTATTTTTAATGCTACTGACGATTAAATCCTCCAAATTTAATCGGAATTTGTTATTTTATAAGCACCATAATCATTCATAAAGAATTGTTTACAGCTTTCAGATTTCTGTAATGCAAAGTTGGAAATGTTTGAAGCTTAATTTGCTATTATTAGCATTGTCAAAAAGATCATCTCAAGTGAAATCTAGCTAAAAATAATTTTAAAAAGCATGAACGAAATCAATTTTTAAGCAATCTTCTTTTTAGCATATTAAGCAAAACGATAATTGTGCAAAAGTTTAAGATCTAACATTATCGCACTTAACTATAAAATTGATGCAGCTTATGGTACACCCGTGTCCAGAAAAATCTTTCACTTTACTTTAAGAGAACTTCACTGCAAAACATTGTTAGAAAGCAGTATT
>NCKU01002986.1:0-16744 GCA_003675995.1 Dinothrombium tinctorium | reverse complement strand
TTTGAAAAATTTTTTAAAGTTCTTCTTTTAAGTGGAATTCTTAAATAATCAAATGTTATCCGATAGTGAGAGTCTTAATTGACGAAAGAATTCAAAATAATTGTGTAAATTATGTAACATTAATAATACATATGCTAGCATTTCTTTGGTGTTTAAAAGATGATTGATATAAGCTTTTGTAAACTCATTTTTGCAAGAGTAACAGCTACAATTTCCCGAAATTACAGTAAATTCACGTTTATATTGAACACTTTTCAAATCAAGTGTCTCGTATTTCAAATTAAAGCGATCAATTTTATCGTTGAAAGTCAATGCACGACCATTCTCTGATAAAAACACGGCGTATGATGAATCAAATATATCAATGCCACTCTCAAAGAGAGCGAGCACAGTCTCAGGATCAAACACTCCAAACATTGCTCTTGGCTTAGCCTCAGGAAGCAAATCTAGTACTTCTTTTAGAATAGATTTTACTTCCTCAATTTTAAAGTGAATTTTGTTTTCATTATCAATCGTTTGGAAACCGTCAAATATGAATCCACCAACTTTTCGCGCCGCTGTTTCTTTGGCAGAAAATAGCCGAGAATTGAGATCATAGCCTCCTTCTATGGTACCAAATATGGAATCTGCTGAAAGTGAAGCACAATCATCTAAATAAGAAAGAGTTCTGGTTACTGAATGTCTCAACCGTTTTTTAGAAGTGTCCATTGGAGTATCGCTGTCACAAAGTGGCTGACAAAGCGAAGGTTTGAAAATAGAGATCAAGTCCAGAAAATTTTCTGAGTTGATTTGCCGTCTACCACTAGGAGTCCAAATTGTGACTCCATTTTTGTCGTTAAATCCGGTTTTGCTTTTTTGCAAAGGATCGCAAATGGTCAAAATAAAAGGGCGATCTTTTTTCACGTTAGCAAACTTTGCGAACCCAAAGCCGAATTTTTGTAAACTGTGTTTCATCATAATCACAGTTGGGAGTGGAACCATCAAAGGGCTGTTATCGTCATCGAGAAAACCGCTTAATTCCCTCGTCAAGTGAGGAATCATCCCGTTCACAGTATATTGAAGGCAAAACGGAGTTTTGTAAACGTTCGGCGATTCGCAATTGGCTTTACTTTCATTGGCCGCCTTCACGCGCAACTTTGCAAATCGTCCACATTTCGGTAAACCAGTGCCTTTTTCGATGAAAAACTCCATTTTCCACCAAAATTTAGGCATAAAAAGCAAACATAAAACCGAAAACTTGATTTCTCAAGAAACGCGACTTTTGCTAAACTTTCAATGCACGTGCTTTCGGAGACGCGCAATAGTTGCTAAGCGACCACCATTTTCTGAAAATTTTCGCTCGCTTTGCTTTCGTTTTTCTTAAAAACATTCGAAGCTTTGTTTTGTGTTTCGCTATTTTTTAATCAGTTTTCGATTTTATTTTTTGATTCATTTTTTGATTCGATCGTTTTTAGCAAAATTTGTTCGCTTTTCGCTCTTTAATCGAACGCCTTCTTGAAAGCGAGGGACATTTGTGTGATTTCGGCGTAAAACGACGGCTGTCATTTTCACGGTTGGAAGAAGAGAAAACCAAAAATGGAAAAGAAATCGTTCGGTTTTAGCTTTAAAAAGACGAAAAAACACGAATCAAAAGTGAATTTGAAAACGGCGTTTCACACCGAAGACGATGAGAACGTTGAAAAGCGAGAGTATGTGTCTGCGATCAGCGACAGAGTGATTGAAAGTAACGCTCCGACAATTGAAAGCAAAGAGTTAATCATTCCTCTGATTGTAAACAATAATTGGCGGATTCGAGAAGAAAAAACAAATGAAGACAGAAAGAAAAGATTTAAGTATGAGAATGTTGAAGAAAAGGTGAGAACAGATGCAGTCGAAGCAAGCGAGAAAAGTGAGGAACAAAAATTAGAGGAAAGAGCGAAACGTGAACTATTAAAAGAAGCAGAGATTGAAAATGAATCCAAAGGCAAGCAAATGGTCGACAACTCGAAAGTTATACCGCTATTGCTTCAAAATAAAATTCCCGAAGGCTTCGAAACCGACGACCGCCTCGATGTGTCTCTGCGAGCAGAAGAACCGACTCTAGCCGATTACGATAAGGTTCCTGTCGAAGAGTTCGGCCTCGCAATGCTTCGTGGAATGGGATGGAAACCAGGTTCAGGTGTGGGTAAAAATAATCAAATTGCGAAACCTATTGAAGTCAAAATCAGACCAAAAGGCCTTGGTTTAGGTGCTGAAATTCCTTCTTGGAAGCAGTCGAAAGAAAATGACAAACAGCAAGAAGAAGAACTGATTCTTAAACTAAATGCCTTCGTTCAGATTGAAATTGGTGAATATTCAGGGACATACGGACAAATCGAGGCATTGGACGACGAGCTTTCGCGCGCCACTATTAAACCAGCGATAGCCGGATCCTGCTTCACGGTTCCAACTGCAGCCTTAAGAGTGGTAAGCAAACAAGAATATCTGAAAGACTCAAAAGTGCTGAATAAAGCAAAATTCGATGAATACAAGGAGAGAACGGATAAAAGGAATGCTAACTATCGAGAAGAAAGGCATCACCATTGATATATCTTTAATTTAGGTTTGAGTGTTTTTATCAACAATTCTTCTGACTGTTTTGCTCAGAAAAAAACAAATCAAGCACAAAAAACGAAGATTACAAAGAAAAGTCTTTTTGTGCTATCAATAATATGTTTACGTTCGATAAATCTTTCACTTCACTTTAAACTCGCTTTATTGCAAATAGGGATGTTTATTTTAAGTAAAATAAAGAATGAAACTATAATTTTATGTAAATTTACGATTTCAAGTGTAAAATTACGTAAAATAATGTAAAATAATTTTTACTTAAAATGAAGCACCATCTCGATATCATTTTCATCATAATCTTCCATTGAAGAATTAAAATTTTTAAGTAAAAATTATTTTTTGTTCAGATACATTAAAAAACAAATTTCTTTGGAGAGGCTAAATATAAGAAGTACATTCAAATGTTATACCGACGATTTTAAATTTCTTCTTACAAGAGAACCATTAGAGTGTTGTGAAATCAAAGTGAGTTAAAAAATTTTGTCATAAAATAGATTCAAATGCTATATTATAGAATCCACAGTACTCTTGTACACATATTGATCGTGATGTTTTATTCCCATGCCAACTTTATACGGTGGTGAAAATGTTTTTTAATGTTACATATGATCAACATCATGAATTTTTATCGGATTTGCTTTTTTGATAATACAGATTTTTTCTCATATTTCTTTATTGTTTGCAATTTGCCTAAAACTTTACATATTGTTTGTAAATTGCCTAAAATAAAAGAGTAACTATTTAGAAACTAGATATTTCGACAAGCAATAAACGTGAAGTTCATCAAAAAAGCTTTAAAAAATAAAAAATTTAATTTAAATAAGTGAATTTTTATCAGTAACATTGAAACATTTTTACCACAGACTTGAATGTATAATTCTATATTCGTATGTGACTTGTTTAATTTACTACACTTTGACAAATTTTATTTATTTACAGTAAGTATAAATTTACCCAAAAAGTGTAATTTAGTATACTTTAGTTTTCTTATAAAATCCCTAATTGCAAAGCAAAAGATTGAAAGTTTATTGGACAAGAGTGTATATTCTCCTTCAGTTTTCCTTCATTTTTATGACGAAACTATTGCAAAGCGAATCACGTCTAGTTCGTTGAAACCTTATTTTTGACTACATGCAAAGATATGATAGCGGCGTTCAGTTTTCAAGCAAAATTTTTGTGAAAGCAAAAAAATTTCCCATTAATTTGTTTTTTAATTTTAGATCCTGTTTTTCAAAAAAAAAAACTTAAAATGCCTTTGTGGTACAAACACTCAAAAAATTGTCGTCTCAAATTCTTATTCGCTTTAAGTACTCGTGGAACAAAAAAGCCATTATTTCACATGTGTTATTGACCTTATGTTAAAATAAATCAGCGAAACGATGTTAAGCTTTCTATTACATATTGTAATATAGCCTCGCAATCACGTAAATTTCAAATAATTTCACCTATCAGTTCATTCTCAAAAATTGTCACGTTTGTTAAATCGTATGTGTATGTTCGATTAGTAAAAGGCAAAGGAATAAAATTAACGAGTTTTATATACATACATTATTGTATTGATTACATCAAATTTACGGCTTACTACTCATATTTAACAATTAAAGATAATTATAAAAAGTAAAAATAGTTTTTATATTTCAATTCAAAAAACAATTAAAATAATTAAGAAAAATTAGAACAAAAATTGTATGCAATTAAATAGCAACGAGTAATTGAAAATAATAATAATTAATAGAAACAGGGAGAACATACATAGACAATACTACAATAATGTATATATATATTACAATACAATATGTAATGTATATATTCAATATTTTGTGTCAGCTTTTTATATATTAGTATTTAGTATTAGTAATTATTTATTTAATGTCAGACTACAAGTCTATTTATATTAGTTTTATATATGTAATATATATATGTATATGAATAAAAAAAAATGTTGACACAAATGTGGTAATTGAAGAAACAAGAGTTGTGAAGAATGGAATTAAGCGCCACGAATTCTTAGAGCCAAACTCATATCTTTTGGCATAATCGTCACTCGATGGCCATGAATTGCTAACAAGTTTGAGTTCTCGAACAGATTCACCAAATAAGCCTCTGCGGCTTCTTGGAGCGCTTTCAAAGCATCCGTTCGGTATTTAAGATTCTCCACTTTAATATCTGCGGTTATTTCTCGCACCAAGCGTTGAAATGGTAAAGCGGGTACCAACAGTTTAGTAGTTTTCTGAAAGCGACGAATGTCTCGCAATGCAACGGTGCCTCGTCTGAATCTACGTTTGGTTTTGACGGCTTCTTCTTTTGAAATAGTTGGCTTCTTCCGCTTAGTTTTCGTCTCCAATACCGTACTCAAACGATTATCTCGCATCTGTTTGCGGCGATTGAACCGTGAAGGAGTATGCTTAAAACGAGCCATTGTTTATTGCTCAAAAGGCGAATAGTGATTGCTCAGAAAATGCGAGCGCCGATTGCTCAGAAAAAATACTCGCACTGTGGAGAGAAGTTAGACTTGTCGATTGCAAGCAAACTGAATGATGAGAAATGCTCCAACTTCTGCTTTTATTCCCTCATTTCGGCACGTGATTGAGTACTTGCTTCCGATTGGCCGACTGATGCCACGCCTTTCTCGCTGCGCGTCCTCTCGCGAATCGTTTGTAAACTACTGCGAGAAGTGAAGTGAACCTCAAACAGCAAACCGATGCTTAGTTATTAATTTGAATAATTTGAACGAAACAATTGCAAAATGTTCAAATTTAACGCCAGCGTTTGTCGTCATTCGTTTCGAAAGTTTTCAACCGACGTTTCGTCTTTTCTCACCAATAAAGTGTTTATTGACGGAAAGTGGGTTTCTGCTTTAAATGGGAAAACGTTTCTAGTTTACAATCCGTCGAATGGAGAGATTTTGCACGAAGCTGCCGAATGTACGCACGAAGACGCTTCGATCGCGATTCAAGCAGCAACCGAAGCGTTTAAATCGTGGCGACTTACAACCGCTAAATACAGAAGCGATTTGTTGCGTAAATTATGGAGCAAACAAATGAAAGCACACAAAGCATTGGCTCAATTGATGAGTTTAGAAATGGGAAAACCTTTGAAAGAATCGATGGGTGAAATTGTGTACGATCCTGTCACATTTTAGCCTCTCACAAGCTTTCTTGTAATTGAAAAAGCTTTTTAGTTTTTAATTTCCTCATCACATCAATATTTTCAATCACCTAAAGAATCATTTTAATTGCTGATACCCTATATCAATTAAATTTTTTATTGTTTAGTTATGGCGCCTCCTTTCTTGAGTGGTTTGCTGAAGAAGCGAGACGAATAAATGGAGAAGTACTCCAATCTCCACAGAAAAACAAAATGATGATGTATGTCAAAGAACCGATTGGTCCTGTTGGTATAATCACACCGGTATTGAAGAAAATCAAAGTTTTGGTTTAACAAAATTATTTTCTAGTGGAATTTTCCAAATGCAATGATCACGAGAAAATTGGCTGCTGCTCTCGCTGCTGGATGTACAGTTGTTATACGTCCTGCTGAAGATTCACCTTTTTCAGGGCTTGCACTCGCTAAACTAGCCGATGAAGTTGGCTTTCCTTCTGGTGTCATCAATGTTATTACATCATCACGAAACAATGCTTCAGCTATAGGTACTACACTTTGTCATTCACATGATATTAGAGGCATTTCGTTTACGGGGTCGACTGCAGTTGGTAAACTTCTTTTGAGAGAAAGTGTTTCAACAGTGAAAAGAGTTTCTCTCGAACTTGGAGGAAATGCGCCTTTTATTGTTTTTAATTCGGCTGATGTATCAAAAGCTGTTGATGGTTGTATCGCTTCTAAGTTTAGAAACACTGGCCAAACTTGTGTTTGTGCTAATAGAATTTTCGTACAGTCAAAAATCCATGACGAATTTGTTGAAGCCTTAGTTTCTAAAATGTCTCAAGAATTAATAATAGGGAGTCCTACAGATGAGAGCACGACATTGGGTCCGTTAGTTAATGAAAGAGCTGTTGAAAAAGTTGAGAGACATATAAAAGATGCAACTCAAAAAGGTGCCAAGATAAAAACTGGTGGAAAACACTTAAAAAATTGCTTTTTCGAACCAACTGTTTTGACGGGTGCTCATCAACAAATGCTTTTAGCTTCTGAAGAAACTTTTGGACCCGTGGCAGCGATTTTTAAATTTGATACCGAAGAAGAAGTGATAAAAATGGCAAACGCAGAACGTAATGGTCTCGCAGGCTACTTTTACTCTAACGACATTTCACAAATTTGGAGAGTTGCCCGACATTTAGAAGTCGGTATGATTGGTGTAAATGAAGGTATAATATCAAGCTGTGAAGCTCCATTTGGTGGAGTTAAGGAGTCGGGATTAGGCAGAGAGGGCTCTAAGTTTGGCATTGATGAGTTCATCAATATAAAATACGTTTGCATCGGCAATTTATCGGATTAAAGAACATTCCTCAACGGTCTTCCAGCACTCGAAACGCTCTCAACAGTCTTTCAGAAAACACGAGTGCCGCAAATCACAGACGGTCCCTAAACAGACGGTTTCACATGTGTCAAACTATGTTTTGAAAAGCAAAATCGGCCGAAAAGCGGAAAATGCCTTTCAGTTACAGCGAACACATCAACGATGTCGGCTTCGGTCTATACGTCGCTTTGATGCGTTCGCGAAAACCTCTTTTGATTGTCGAAGATTTGGACTTTATTGAAAATTACTTTCGTTTAACCTCGCGTCAACCGACGAGTGATCTTTACAATTATATCAAATGTAAATTAAAGAGCTTTTCAGTGTGAGTTTTTTTCAATTTTCTTCAGACGAACGCTTCATTGCTCCTCATGTTTCTGTTTAGCTTCACCTCCGGGGTTTTAGCATTTTTCTGTGCCTCCGTATTACGACAGTCAAGTTTAGGAGAGTCTGCCTCTTATTTGACCACTGCTTGTGTGTTCTTCACATTTTTAGACATAGGTTTTCATGTCTCGATAAGGTTTGTTTCGATTACTTGTTTTCTCTTTATTTTACCATTTTCATTTCTATTCGAGACAGTTTCAAAAAATTTTTGCTACACCGCAGCTTCATGTCGCTTTGTAATCATTTGGATTTAAATTTTCAACACTTAAAAGAAATTTTCAACTTAATACAAGAGTTCGATGTGATCGAACAAAGATTATGTTGTATTTTGAGTAAATCGAAGCGTTTACGAAATGATACCTATAAAGAAACGAAAATTATTTTTCATATTTTGCGAAACGCAACACTTAAAGTGCGTCAATTGCCAACCGTTTTCTCCGATATCGACTCCGAGGATAGTTACATATCTTCAATACCTTTCGAAGCATTCGACGATTTAATGAATGAAGAGATAATGCCTTCAATAAATCAGCTAAAAGTGAATTTTTATTTAAAGTCAAATATTTATTCTGCTTGATTTTATAGAGCCTCATTCAATTAGTGAGATTGCAGCAGTCTGAATTAATTCGCCGATTGTTATGTGTGATTAATCCGAATTCAAAAACAGGTTTTCAATCATATTTTAATTCTTTTCAAAATTATCTTTTTCAATCGCAGATTATTCTCGCCTAGTGGTAGATTTAACAACACTGATTAATGAAATAGTGGCCAAAGTAGAAGAACCAGTGTCAAAGCTTCATCTTTTGAACCTATTGGCAAAAACATATTGGTTCAAAAAAGATGAAAAAAAGCCGCAACTGAATATAAATACATCATATAGAGAATTGAATTCGATCGTAAAACAATCCCGCATTTATTTACAATCGGCTTTATTTTAGTGAGTGAAATTTTTTATTTTGTTTCTATCAAAACCTGACCTTATTCTTGAATATCAGTTTAGAAAAATCCGATTCTCTCATTGATTCGAGTAAAGCTACCACTTCTTCTTCGAGTGAAACCCAATCGAAAGGTGCCTTAGAGAATTTGAAAAATGTTTACACTGAAGTGAAAAATTGCGCTGACTTAATTCAGTCAATTCTTAAGAGATATGAAGTTCAACCAGGTATTTAATTGAATATTAATTAACAAAATTTTCAAGCTTTGTTAAATTTTTAGTTAATAAGACTTGGAAAGAAAAAGAACTAAATGAGACCAATAAAAATGATAATGAAATTTCTCAAAAAAAAGTTGTCACAGAAGACTTCTTGCCGATTATTCAAGATCAAGTGTTTGAAAGTCATTTTGCAGATATTGAAGATACAACCATGGAGGATAATCTTCAAGATGATATGGTAGGTCTTTTTTCGTAATTTTTTTAATAAAATAGTTCTCAGTATAATTTAAGCAATAAAAAAGAGATGCCACTTGTTCTTTATGAAGAATTAAAAGCGGCTTTACTTCCAAAAGCCAAGGAAGTGAGAGAAAGAGAGGCAAAAGCACTTGGCATACCTTTGGAACAAGTTCCAATTCAGATCGGTGAAGACGTTGAAAATTCAACTAACAGAGGCGATGAAAAAACTCGGAATTTTACCAATGAAAGTGACCGAAACAAAAACAAAGATATCACATTTTTACCTGAAACCTCAATGCAAGTTAACTTTTCCACAATAATCGCGAAAAATGCTGTTGAAAAAAGTCAGAAGTTTAATGTAGGTAATGAAGAATGTTTTGGTGATGACTCTGATAGTGAACAATAGTTTGAAAGGAAATTAAGCCTCAACATAAGTTACATGAATTTGAATCATTTCACATGTTTATGGATAATAAAGTAGAGCCTGAAGCGAAGAGAGTGAAAGAGAAATGTGTGTTTTCTATTACAAAAGTTCGTCAAACAGCTTGTGGCGAGTTGATTAGCTAATACAGGAGTGTGTACATATTTTGTATTTGATATTTGCATCTAAAGAGGAGAGGCTATCAGGGGATTATCTGCGTTACGAAATATTGTATTGACAAAACAGAGGGGTTCGATGGATAGTGGAAACAATGAGGAGGGAATGTACGTATGCACAGATACAAGCTTTTAAAATCGTGAAGAGCACATACACAAGACAAAGTTACGATCTTGTTTATATAAGACTGATGTTTATATGCTGCTGTGATGATGATTGAAAGTTCTCTCTGCTCTTTCCTAACTTACATAAACAGAAGTGAAAAGACCGAATCTGTTGCGAACATTGCGATCTTCGAACGATGTTACTTCTCTTATCATCTCTTTCTATTGAATGCATGTATTGGCGCATTGTGGCAAATCCATGGGGAGGAAGGATCATATTAAATAGCAGTGTTGTCGACTTGCTCTCAAAAAACGAATCGCTATTGCTTTTGATGTTGATTTTTTATAACGAAATTCTGGTCACAAACCATGTATTTCTTTTACAACTCGAAACACATTGATTTGATGATAACTTTCACTGCTGCAGCGATTCGTTGACTTTTCATTCTTTCGCCGAAGTCATCTCAAAGAGCTTCTCGTGTTTATAGGTCTGCAAAAGTGTAGCGCTTTCAAAGGCTCTCGTTTTGCTGATATTTGCAAAACGCATTATTCGTGAGAGTACCTTTTCTCAATTCACGCACACTTTCAGCTTTTACTCTTGTGCCTCTTCTTTATTTGCTCGCATTGCGATCGAATTCTTCAGCTGTTGTGCCATTTTCCATTTCAATTTGCATCTGTATACCAATTTTGTGTGTATACCATTTTCAACTAGTCTCTTTCGCCGACGATGATGACAACGACGACGACAAGTATACAATTGTTTGTATTCTGCTCTACAAATTGAATGAAAGAAATCAAAGACTAAAAGCACGAGCGTTGATAAAGTAGTCGGTACTGCGTTTGACACTCATAGAGACTCATCCCGATTTTAATCACAACAGGCAGTATTCGGCTTTTCTTCGCGCATTCAAAGCGCAAAACTTCATCGAGAGTAAAATATAAAAAGATCTTTTATATTGAAATGAACCAATTTTTTATGAATATGACGCAGAAACAAATCTCGGTTTTTGTACCAGTCGGCGAATAAACTATGCTTATTGGGTCGACACACCGACGGTTCTCATCCGGGCGCACCGCAATAAATTCAATTTCATACTTTCTTTTAATTCATCACGCTGTGAATTCATTAAAAACGCTTTTACTTTTGTCGAATTCAAACGTTTTTCGTCCTTCTCTTCGGCGATGCCTTCATAGCGATAACCTTTTTGTCGCAATGGCTCATCTCAAAAGTCGTCTTCAGATTTCAGTCGAGTGTGTTGTGTGTTCTGAATCGTCAACTCGCGTTAAATTGGCGCATGAAATGATTTCCGATTTTCAGCACACTTTTGCCGAGCGAAGAATGAAAACGGAAAACGATGCTTGGAGCAAAAAAGAATTGCCTTTCAATTTTTCCGCTTTTATTTTATTCTAAGTTTTTACAAGACTCGACACAATTTATTTCGAAATGTATTATTGTAAAGATGTGTACAACCGTTCGCAAATATTGTACAAGCTTTTCATTTGCTATTATTCATTTAATTGGGTAAAGTGTAAATCAAATCATTTCGAGAAACGAATCGCGAATAGTGAAACAGCAGAAAGATGTAGAGAGAAAATGAAAGAGGATGAAGAGGATGAGGAGGAGGAAGATGACGATCACTCTATCCGTCGTAGCTTTTTTATATCAACAATATTTCATTCCGCGTAATAGAAAAAGGATGGCTCGAAGCAGTGTTTCAGCTTCGCTATCACAATAACAAAGTCGTGGTCGTGGATTCGTGTTCAATCAAATGCATCTCTTTTCCCTTTTTTGCCACAAACTGCAAACCGCAACGCAATGAGTTAGACACGCTCGATATGTGGTATATAGCTTTCAAAATACATATATTATGTATATATAATAGTTTTACAGCGAAGATATCGGCAAAGAATAGCTTGCCTTCGCTATCTTCGGCATCTTCGATTGTTCGCTAAAGTTTTCAAAGAGTTGTGCTCTGCTTTAAATTTTCTGAGAGCGGAAAAGAAAACTTTTCATATTTCCGTCCTCGCATTGTTCCTCCTCTGCTCCTCGTTTTTGTTCACCACTCTTTGAAATAACAGAAGCAATAATAGACTAGACTCATTGTGTTTGAGTAGCGAACGATTATTTTCTGTAATTCATATCACATAAATCGACTCAAAGGGTGAAAGAGTCCGCTTGTCGCATCTAATGACGACGAAAGACCGACACAGTTTGTGAACGGATTCATGGCCAAGGCAGCATTCAACGACGTCGGCTTCTTCGTTGCTTGTCGGAGAAGTTGCTGTTGATGTTGTTGCACCTGATGAGAAGTAAGGAAAGCTTTGTCTCTCATTTCGCTGCTCATTTTGAAATCGTTGATCATTTTTACAGTTTTAAATCTCATTGTTGCACTTTTCTGATGGCTAATTGATGAAAGCGTTGTTGTCTTTAGAGATTCTCGTCCGAGCTCAGCGTCGCTAGAGGTTGTCGCCGCAGCGGTGCTGTTCGCGTCGTGCAGTTTCCTCATATGCTTCTTGAGGTCGAAATTGCGACAAAAACCTTTGCCACAACTTTTGCAAGTGTACGGCTTTTTATCGTTATGCGTATGCATATGAAACGTCAAGTTATAGATTTGATGAAATGCCTTATTGCAAATTGTACATTTATAAGCCTTTTCACCACTATGCGTTAATTTGTGATTCTTGTAATTGCCTTTCTGATGGAAGCCTTTACCGCAAAATTCACAGACCCACGGCTTGTAGCCATTATGAATTCGGACGTGAGTATTGAGCGTTGAACTCCTGTTGAACGCTTTACCGCAAGTTTGGCATTTGTGTGGCTTTTCTGAAGTATGAATGATTTTGTGACGACACAAAGTGGAAGCTTGGCGAAAGCCTTTGCCGCATACTTTGCACACAAAAGGTCTCGCTCCTGTGTGTACAGGCATATGCCGCGTCAGATTGTAGTGAGCATTAAACACTTTGCCGCATTCGGAACAAGTAAACACTTTTTGCTTAACGGCGATATTGCCCGAACTGCCGACCAACAGGTTTGCATTAGTAGCCGGCAAATTTGTCGAAGCCGATGGTGAAACAGATATACCGTTGGGCGTAGCGTTGAAATTGGTCAAATTCGCTTCGCTGGTTGTTAAGCTTTCTTCTCGACTCGCACTCGACGCTTGCTTTTTACTTGCATCGCTTTCAATTGTCGCCACACGAACTGCTTCACTCATATTTCTGCCTTTCGGAGGACAAAACATCGGCTGAGGTTTCAACACCTTAAACAATGAGGGGCATCTTAATGATGATGCTGAGGGCGGAAAAAGATTGTACGGGGAGGGCTGCTTTTCTTCGCTTTCATGCTGAGGGATGCTTTTGCGTAAAAGATTGCTGATTGAGTGCGAATTATACATCATTTGTTGGGGGAGAATAGAAGCCGAAGTGTACGCAACCGGTGGCAGAGGGAACGGCCCATTCAAGTGTCTGAGTATGTTGGTCTCCGAGTTCATCAGGCTATTGCATAGTCGCACCGATTCGCTTTCGTTTGTAGAAAGAGAACTTAAATTGGATGTTGCGATTATGCTTCTGAATGCAGCTTCACACAGCATCGCATTTACGGAAGACATTCCGCTGGGATTTAGAACAGACGTTGGAAATGAATCCATCCGTAAGCAAGTGGCAAATGGCGATTGGCGAGGAGGAGAAGATTCGTATCGAGTATCTGCTATGCTCTCAAAGTCAGCTTGCTTTGTCGCTGTGTCTCTCGAGAAGAAATTGGGCTCCTGATTATCGCCGCACTTCTGCTTTTGCACTTCAGAATGCATTATTTTCTCTATGCTAAACGCCAATTTTTTCTTGTTCTCTGCAGATGCTATCAATTTGAACTCGCTTTCACTAATTTTATCTTCTTTCTTTGCCATGATTAGAAGCTTTGGCATGAGGAAAACTGTAGGCGAGGACGATGACCACTATAGCGGTTCAATAAAGAGGCTTATTATTATAAGCATTTGTAAGTTTGTAAGTGTATGTCACAAGTGTGTTTGCCGTGTTTGCAAGCCTTGTTAAAGCGGCTATTTCGCTTCGAATCAATGGCGAAACATTTGCAAACCAAGAGAAGTAAGTGGCAAGGATTAGAGAGCGATTCGCGAACTCATTGAATTGATAATCTCAATAATCGGCTTGTGCTCAATGTTCGTCGGACGAAAGCGCGCACCGACGTAAAACTCTAAACTTCTTTCTCAATCATAGACTTGTATTTGTGAACAGATTTGCAGCTAATCTCATTTCACTATCCTGCCGAATACAGGGCTCTTATAGCTTTTCGCAACGAAACACCTTTTGTTAGATAATCGCGATTTTACCTGTTGTTTGTAGTGTAATTAGCATAAAGCTTCGAGGCGACGCAAGCATTCGCTATCAATGGCGCTCGGATTATGGAGCAAAACTATTTCGAAGCAAATTTACATAGTCGGACCTATAAAAATTCAGACGCAACAATAGCTTGCAAACTTAAATGAACTGTCAAATTATTATTCTTGATTTGGTGTGTAACAAAAGCACAAAAGTAGTGATGGAAGTATGGTGATGCAAAGAGCGAGCGAGAGCGAGAGAGAGAAAGACTGAGGCTTGAATACATCCGATGCGGCGTGCGGAGTGCTTTTTCCATTGCCGAGCGGCCGAATGGCTCATCGGGCGGTCTTTTGTCACTGCCTGTGAGTACACACCTGCATCTACCTAATGTTTTGCCCATTCTCTGCATTCATCAATGCAAGCAATGCTCGCTCAGTTTAGTTTTCTAGCATTTTGCAGCTATTTTTTCACCGCAAATTCAAAGATTCAAAAATGAAATCAAACTTTTTACACAAATGACTGTTCTCACTGCTCGTATCGAAGCAACTACACAACTGCGAAGCGCACCGATTCTTTCTGAATCTATATGCTCAATGGTGAGCTCGTGCTCGCGCTTTCGCATTCAACGCACCCATTACAACGAAGAGCCTATCGCTTCTGATATCTGACACTTTTGCCTTCCGCTTTATCCGATTATCTTTTCGTCGCTGAAAACTGTGCGCTCTCATCTCTATTAAAAAACATTTCGATTTTAATTGAGTTCGCGCGTCGAACGCTTTGCTCTCTAAGCTGCATTATTCACTGATCACCACACCAAATTAAGTTCAATCATCAAAATTTGAAAGCCTCGATCTTTCGCGCGCAAAATGTTTTTATTTTAATTAATCATAAGTAAGGTTTAAAACATAAATCAAGCAGCAGAGTCAAGCAACGATATTTCGTTAGGACCATATCTTTCTCTTATTTTCAGATAAATTTTCACGAGTGAGCCAAAACCGATCTCTATTCGTGTAAAAATTACTAACACACATCGCTTCTGCTGCACTACAGAACCCTCTTAGCTTGAAGCGTCGTTTCGATTCATTATATACATTTAACGCACTTGAACACTAGAATCGAACGGTCTTTCATAAATTCAGTTTCAACCATTGTGAGCACACTAACATACGGTTAGCGAACGATGTAAGCTCGAAAATCAAAAGAAAAGCACTCGGGGCTGATTTCAAATCTATAGGAATCGAATTTAAGCATTCTATTTGTAAACAAAGTCGCCAAAATCAACTTAATGAACTCAAAAAACTTAAATTTTTGCGCTGTTTACATTTTGTTTGAGTAAAAGCTTTAAATAAAGCTTCTTTTGAGTTGATGTCTAAAAAATTTTGATCTAATGAACCAATTGAATAGCATAGAAAAGATTGAATATTTTATTAAAACACATAACTTGAGAATATTTTTTTTAGTAATACCTGTCCAAACTGGACTTGCACAAATATTTATTGTTTATTTGAACGCGCTGTAGGAAATGAAATTTAAAAATTTTTATAAAGTTTAATAGGACCATGTCTTTTCTTCATTCAGTAAATATTCATTTCAAATAAGATTCTAAATAAAAAGTTATGTTGCTTTGAATAAGAACTACTTCATTATGATTTTGTCCAAAATTGCCATCTTAGGATTTAAAAATTCACTGCTCTCATATTTATTAATTCTAATATTATTTTATTTGTGATTTTGAAACTTCATTATATGCTCAATATTTAATATATTGAAATTTATGAAAAATTCTTAAAACTTTTCTGTTATATATTTTTTAACAAATACCTTAAAATTTCAAAATATTTGGCATTTCTGCTTGTCCACGTGCGCATTTCGAATAGATTTTTTCGTTATTTAAAAATCGTAAGTGTACAATACCTAAATATTCAATATAATTAAGAATGGTTCAAAACTTAATTAAAAATTAGTAATTTTGTTTTATACTTTATTAATGCAGTAAGAAATTGGCTCAAAAATGGCAGTAAATTTCAATCAATAAAAATTCCTACTTAATAAAAACGAATGTAGATGAAACGATTAAAATAGTTTAACCTACTATTTTTATTTTTATTGATATTATCGAAATTAAATTTCAATTTGTATTTTTTGCAAAAATTAATTTTAAAAAGAGATGTTAACATTGATTCTTCCATAAGCAAAAATATTTCAATCTTCAAAAGGTCCTTTAAAGGGTCAAGATGATATAACTTTTCTTTTTTATATAAAATGGCTTAATGAGTCTTAATAAAAATTGAAAAAATAATTGCTGAGGCAGCTCACATTTAGAAGAAAATCATATTTGAATTAACAAAATTCAATATACAAAATCATTAGTAAGATTATTTTAAAAAATTTAATTTTTTTACACGAAGAAACCAATAGTTTTGTTTGAAAATATTTTAATTTATTAGTTATTAATTGTTCATTTAAATGATATATTTATGGTTCCTTGATTGCACCGTTAACCAAAAATATCAATGATTAAAAATTTGTGCAAGTCCAGTTTGGACAGGTTTTATATAAAGTCCAATGGTTATCTAAATTTATAAAGTGATAGCTGTGAATAATTTTATAACTAGTCATGAAAAATTCTTACAAGGAACCCATCTTTTGCGCCCATTCCCGATTTAAATGAAACTTGGTATGTAGATAGAACTTCATTAGTGTATTAAGAATTACCCCATCATAGGTGCAAATTTTGCGCGTGAAGCAAGTTATTCGTGTGCAAACTTTAACATTAAGCCTATGGCCAAATTTTTTGTTTTTCGATTGCGGGCCTAAATCTCAACCCATTCTCACCAGGTTTGTTTTAAATGTTTAAACTCGTTATGTGCTATATA
>NCKU01002985.1:0-14695 GCA_003675995.1 Dinothrombium tinctorium | reverse complement strand
GCTTTCTTCAGCGCTGGGGAATCGTTTACTCCATCACCGGTTACAGCGACAATTGCACCTAATCGTTGACAACCTTCGACTATGATCAGCTTTTGTTGTGGAGACGTACGAGCGAACACAATTTCCGGATGGTTTATAAGAATGTCATCGAGTTGATCTGATGTTAGGTTTCTTAATTCTCCTCCGTGAACGACTGCTGCTTTTGCCATCCTTGGGTCCACTTGTCCCACAGAAACATTCATTCTCTGAGCAATATCTTCGACAGTTTCGTTGCCTTCTGAAATAATACCGACTGATCTTGCGATTGCTTTAGCAGTGATGGGATGATCTCCTGTAACCATGATTACTTTGATTCCAGCACTTCGACATTTAGCGACTGCATCAGGTACAGCAGCTCGAGGAGGATCAATCATTGAGATCAGACCAACGAATCTTAAGTTATCAAGAGGGAAGTTGACATTTTCAGAATCAAAAGGATAACCACGAGGAAATTTGTCTGCTGGGAGTTTAAAATCAGAGAATCCGAATACTCTTTCACCACGACCACCCAATTCCTTATACACATTATTAAATGCCGTTCTCATTTCATCATCTAGAGCTTTTTCTTCTCCATTTATAAATATAGTTGAAGAACGTTCAAGAATTCTTTCGGGAGCTCCTTTCATACAAAACAAATAAGAAGGGTCGTTAGGATCTTCAGTTTCGTGAATTGTGACCTACATTCGTGAAATAAGAAGAAATAAAAATTAATTTACATACATAAATTGAATATTGAGAAAACTTATTTATGGTTTATTTAACACTTACATGAAACTTGTTAGTAGAATTGAACGGAATTTCGCAAACTTTTCGGTTCCTTGTTCTATAACCCATCACGTCACCAATAGTTAATTCCATGCATTTAAGTATGGCCGTTTCGGATGCATCACCCGCACATTCTCGTTTCAGTATCGGAACATTTTCTTGTCCTGCTTTAAACTCGGCTCTACTGCACAACATCGCCACGCGAGACAGAGCTTGCCACCCGATTGACGA
Organism: Dinothrombium tinctorium; assembly: GCA_003675995.1. Taxonomy (NCBI): domain Eukaryota; kingdom Metazoa; phylum Arthropoda; class Arachnida; order Trombidiformes; family Trombidiidae; genus Dinothrombium; species Dinothrombium tinctorium. The sequence goes on along the minus strand of NCKU01002985.1, from coordinate 13,660 downwards.
TTTGTCGAACTGAGCACCTAAAAACGTGCGAAATTAGAAAATATCTTTTTATAATTGTCTACGTACCACTTTGGTCTTCGGTAGTGTCTGCTTCAATGATTTTGTTATCAAACCACATGTGAGCAACAGTCATTCTATTTTGGGTTAGTGTGCCGGTTTTATCCGAGCAAATCGTGGAAGTGGAGCCCAATGTTTCGACAGCTTCTAAATTTTTTACTAAACAGTTTTTTGATGCCATTCGCTTTGCAGTTAACGTTAAACACACCGTCACCGTGGCAAGCAATCCTTCGGGTACATTGGCAACAATAATACCGATTAAAAAGATTACTGAATCTATCCAAGGATATCCTAATACCATAGCAATGATGAAGAATGTCACTCCGAGAAATACGGCGAAGCCTGTGATTATATGAATGAAATGTGCTATTTCTTTGGCAATCGGTGTTTCGCCCATTTCTAATCCAGAGGCTAAATTTGCAATTCGTCCCATCACCGTTCGATCGCCTGTACTAATAACCATGCCTTTTGCTGCACCTTCGACACAATTTGTAGAAAAGAACGCTAAATTCTTTGTTTCTAATGGGTTGTCACTGGTTAATTCTGGAGATCTTGACTGTGGTTCAGATTCCCCGGTTAAACACGAATTATCGACTTTGCATGCTTGGGCAGAGATGATTCTTATGTCAGCAGGTATTCTATCACCACCATTCACTTCCACTAAGTCTCCAACTACAAGTTCCTCAGCGGCTATTGAATACTTTTGACCTCCTCTAATGACTGATGCAAACTGTGGAACCATTTTTTTGAACGATTCCATTATCTTTGAACTTTTTGATTCCTGATAATACGAAAAAACACCAGTGATGAAAACAACCGCAACCAATGCTACACCGAGATAGAGATTATCTTTTGAAGCTTCATCGGAAGCCTGAAGCGCAATGAAGTATGCGAAGAAACACAAAAATCCTCCAATCCATAAAAGCATTGCAAATCCACCGAATAAGGTTTTACAAAATTTAATCCATTCGGGTGTTGTCTTCGGTGGGGTTAATGCATTCGGACCATCTCTTGCTAGCACTTCTTTCGCTGCTTCTGGAGTCAGTCCTGTTCCGACGTTCGACCGCAATCTTGTGCATAGTTCTTCTAAAGTGATCTTATGTTCGTCTATTTCAACCTCTCTTTTCAGGCTGTTTATGTCTTTGGCCTTTGAAGCCTTCTTCTCCGCTTTCGTCATTTTTTTTCTGAAATAAAGGAATAAATGAGATAAGTACCAAGAATTATATTCCAAAATTATATTTGTTCATTTGATGACTTAAGCACATCCAAACACAAACACATACTTATTTATATTGGTAAATGTGAGGAAATAAATTTGTTTTTATATTCAGAGCTTTAAAATGAAAAGTTAATCTAAAGTGAAATTTTCGAATTTTTATCGTTTTTAAACAATAATCAATTAATAAGCAGATATTCGATATTGTTGAGCGCGTGAACAGAGTTTCGAATGCTTATTGTTAATTACTTAACCTATCAAAAGAATGGCACTCAAATAAGAGTATTGAGCCATCGGACATTCAGAAAAATATTGGAAAAAATTAAATTATGGAATCTTGGTTCAGTTAAAACTCAAGTTAAACAATTTTTTTATTTAGTATCGTAAAATAGCTTTGATAGAAGCATAAGAAAATCGATTGGTGGAAGCTTTCTTTTCGACTTCCAATTGCTAAATTCACATCAAATTCATTGAAAAATTTTGATAAATAAAGATGATGAATAATTTTGATGTAAAAAGAGAGCAGGAACCAAATATGATATTAAATTTATTAATCATCTATAAATCCTGTGGCTACTATTTTAAAAATGAACATGGGCGAGTATGATAAGAAGAAGATAGTTCTCAAGAACAGTTTTAAAACACTCACCTTGGCATTCCTGAAAGCAAAACACAAACTTTAAATGGGTTTCTAAACACGATAATTTTAATTTCAAACAAAAAATTGAAAAATATGCTCGTCTTCCGATTGGAGGCTAATAAAATATTATTGCGTATTACCCAAAGAATATTTAAATATAAATCCAAATGAATTGATAAAAAAAAAATTAAAAATCTGTTTGAAAATTAGCAAAAAGTTTTAAAGATAGTGGACAAAATTTTTTGAATGAGGCTAAACAAAATTTGCTTTGATTCGGAAAATGTGAACATTTTGCATCAAAAGAAAATTTTTTTCAGTGAACACAAATTGACCTGTTAAAAAACAAAAATTGACACTTTTATTAGTAAACCTTTTAGTCTAGAATCAAAATGATAAATTAGGACATTTTATTACTTGAAGAGCGCGATATCATTTACTTTAGAGTGCTGAATGACACGAAGATTATAATTATTTTGGTGAAAAATGTGAACACTTATTCACGGTTCTCATTAAAAAAAGAACCTCATTTTTGTTTTGACTTCATACACCTTAGTGAATTGAACAGATTCGTTGAAGATTGCAAAATCTAATAAAAGTGATAAAAATCACGAAAAGTCAAAAATGTGGATTCATAGTGGGTTTTGAATTAAAATAAGCCATCTCCATTTTATTAAATCCTTATTTTGAACAGAAAAATTCAAGTTTTTGAAATTTATTCACTTTATTAGTAAACATATATTATCATATGAGCAAGATAGAAATTGTAATTGAGCTCTAATATGGTTTCTCTTCCTTGTTGTTTCTCTTCAAAGCTCAGTGAACATGTACGTATTTGTTCGAGAAATTTGCATTTTAAAAAGCCTTTCATAACGTTCATAATTAGTCCTTAATCCACGATTAAGTAATAACCAATGTATTTTGTGAAGCTTGCCAAAAATCAGATGAAATTTACTTGAGTAGTTGAAATGAAAATTAAATGAAATTTAAAATTGCTCTAAATCATGTCAAATGCTCACTTGCTTAAAGAACAAAAAGTATGTTTCAAAAGGAAAACTCTTTTGCCTTTAGATCAACAATTTTTTAAATAATTTTTTTAAAATGGTGTATCGTAAATAGGGAGAAATTTAAATGACTATTGTAAATAAACTTTCGAAGTCCAAGAAACATGTGGTTCTCCATAAAAGTTTGCTGCCAACTCCACTGTAAATGTGTTTCGCACTTCTCACTTTCAAAAATGACTTGATGATGGACGGAGTGCCGTCCGAAACGTTGTCAATTGCTTAAGTGTAAGCATAATATTTTGCCTTTTTCGCAAAAATTATTTAAAAAACAAAAAGTATGTTGAAAAGCACAATAAACGCTTGCAAATTGGGAAAATCGTACAAATATCTACATTCATAAGATTTATATGGTGCTAAATTTCGAAGAGAAATTAAAGTTAATTCGCATAAGCAAACAACAGGAATTTAAAAACAATTTACAATTTTGAATTCCTAGCAACATCCTCTATTTGGCTGCTTACTTACATTTCAAAAGTATATCTGATAAACATTTATATGGATGTCTTAACATACTTTGATTTTTAAATAAAATTCTCATTAATATTATGAATAGAGCGTTTAAAATGAGCGAGCAAAGGGGCATTTTGAACTCCAATTCGCGTTTATTTAAAAATGCAACTCCACTTTCTTAAAACAAAGCTTTCTCAAAGACTAAATGCAGGGCTCTGATTATATTGAAAGATGGATTCAACAATAATTTATTTGAAAGAACAGTCATCCTGGAAGCACTCCAATTACTTCACTCACATATCTAAATTGGTTTAGGCACTGTGAAGTTAATTGCGTTTTATATTAATAATGAAATCTCCAGGATCGAAGCTTTCGAAAAAATATAATTGAAAATCGTGGAGAACAACAAAAACAGTGCGATCAAAAATATTTCTGATGAGAGACAGAACGCATACTTTTTCGCTCAAATATTCGAGACGTTTTTATGAGCTTGAGTCTTGTTATAGAGCAAGATTACAGTTGTTCTTTTATGGTTGTATGCATGATGAAACATCTTAATGCTCGAAATCTTTTCACATCTTTTCAATGATACACAAACACTGAGCTACTTGTTTGTCGGAAACAAGAGAAATAATTGCGTGATTCGAGTAAGAGACAAGTACAAATAGTGATCACTGAAAACTTTTTCGCTTCTTCCTCCAAGCTTATTCAGCATGACGATCGATCGTGAAGTCAATGAAACCTTCCACAAACTGTACTGCAAACGGAATGTGTCCTAATTTTGATATTTTGAGCGAATTTTCCATTAAAAGTTAGATTTTTGAAGCGTATTTTAGAGAAACGCTTCAGAAAACAATATTTTAAGAACAAAAGAACATTTTTTGAAAAGTTGCATGGAATTTGGCTGAATTATGTTTTCTTTCTCATTGGTGCTCAACATATTTTACTCAAAAGATGGAAAACTTCTCTCTAGTTGCATTTTTTATTTTATAGAGTTGAAAAAGAAATTATAGACTGTGTGGTCCTATCAGAGATAATTTATGTATAATGTATTTTACACGCGAATTATGGCATATCATTAAAGCGTAAAATCAGCTTTCCGTTCGAAGTTATTCATTTTATTTTTAAGTTTCAAAAATCGGAACGAAACTCATAATCGATATTCTTTTTGGAGCAAAATTAAGAGTTATCGAATATGCGTTAAGTTAAAATAAGAAATTTCATTTTAGAGTGCATAACAGTAACAAACATTTATTTCTCTTCACTCAATATAAAAAGTGGGTATAATCACTATTTTATGCAGGGTGTAGCTTTCGAGACGTCCGATATATTTTCTTTAATAACTTTTCAAAATGAAGTCCTAACAATTCAAACCAGCAAATTTTTGAAAGTTTATCATCCGCGAAACACTTTGTCATCAATATTTTTAAAAATGGCCAATTCATTGAACTTTAGGAGAGGGCATGCTTTGCTGCAATATTTTGAACATTTTCGAACGAAATATATTTGGTCAAGCGGTCAAATGTTATTTTAAGAGCTCTATTAGCATAATTCTTTTAAAATGTTTAAAAATTAAACTATCCCCGAAAATAGAAAATCGGCGCAATCAAATCCGCAATCCGGATGGCAAAATTAACATTTAATCAGTTTTCGATCACCATTTTGGTCTAATCTTTGTTCAAAAATTAGAAATTTCTTTTTGACATAGGTGTAGAAACAAAATCCAACAAATAAATTATTAAATCCGTCGATTCTGGGGAGTTTGGTGAGAATATTTGTTTAAATGTATAAATACACAAATACGGTTTTATTGTCCGTGAAGATAATAAGACCAATCACTTTTTTCAAATAAAACGAACAACGAATGCCGATCTCTTCCTTTTGAAATAAATCTTCTACCAGCTCTCTTTCACAGGAAATCTTCAATTTGGGTTTTTATGCGGTTTTTATAACCAGTCAGCGCTTTCCCTATGAGATATATTTCTGCCGATCATTGTCGACGGATCACTGAGCCGTGCTAAATGCAAAATTCAACTCGTTTGTTGAAATTGTACTCAAAAAGCCTTAAAATCGGATAATTTTGTAAGGCCGGATTCCGGATTTTCTTGCTGTTCGAGTGGAATTCACTTTATTTAATTTTTATTTAAATTTGCTTTTTCCCTTTTATTTCTTTGGTATTCAGACAAAATATCATTTGATTTTGTTGAGATTTTAGATTAGTATTCAGCAGTTATTAGTGTTTCACTTAAATTCCCGGACAGTGGCTTATCTTTCAAAATTTTTAACCAATCTTTTTACCTTTTGCACAATGGTATGTTTTTTTTTGTATATATCACAAAAGTTAGAGAAATTTTGTAAAAACAATTTATTATTTTTTAAATTTATTAAATAAGTTCACTAAAAACACACGTTCTCGGGTTTAAAACGGCATGTTTGCGAAAAATGCCCGCATTTTTGACCGTGTGAACCGATTTTTCCTTTTTATGACTCAACATTTATTTGCACCATTTTACGAATTTTCAAAATTATTTAATGAAGTGGTCAAAAGTTATTAAAAAAAAAACAAAGTGGACGACCCTATATTTTGAACCATTTTTCACTTTAATTTCAATACAATTGTTTTGAATATAGCTAATAAAAGTAGATAATATTAATTTAATATAAATAGCTAATATTAATTTAAATTATTTTAAATTGTGACATTTTAAAGTTTAATTTCACAATATTCCAGATTATTGAATCTTAAACAAATTTTGATTTTTTGTTAGTTTAATTCATAAATAAAACAAAGCGTTTTCATAAACAATTAAAAGCTCTGGTTACAATGAAATTTTTCTATTTACTTGAAAACAATCTTGAAATTGAAGAGCTGAGTAAAATCTATACCTTTTAAAAAACAATTTTCCCTTTAAAAATTTTCACTTTTAACATGTAAATGTTGTCATTTAAATATTTATCTCACTATTAGAAATTTATCTCTCAATTTTGTAAAGCGTTTTAAACGCATTTTTTGCTTTACTTTTTCTATTTAAAATTTTTTATTTTAATTTCTTATTGCTTATTGAAAAGATGTGTTAAATGAAGGATTTTTGATCGATAAATGTAAATAAAAACTGCAAAAGGAAATTGATTGCACTTCTTAAAAAGATTGAATTGATGAAAAGATTCAAACTTAAAGAGAAGATGTGATTTGATTTTTTTGCACTTGGCAAAATAAAATGCAGCTTATCAAAAACAGAAAGTGGGCCATCTTTTCATGAAAAAGCTAAACGTGAAAATTCTAGAAAAATGCTCGTTTCTAGACAAAGTTTTTTATCTTAGCCAATTTTTTTAATAGAGAAACTTTGTGTTTGAAGCATTGTTCAGAAACATCTTTGCTTTTTTGAAATAAATTTTTTATTACTTTGAACTAATTGAATATTCATTAGTTTATGTTGTAAGCGTTCATTTGCGCTCTTTGAAGAAATTAGCAACTTGAAAGAAATAACATTAAAAAATTGTAAATCAAAATAATTTCTTATTTATTAAAATTTAATGATTTGATCAAAAAGCTTCCCTCTAAAAATTTATTGATTCCCAAGGTTATTAATTGAATTCAAATTACATTGTGTGCCGAGATTTTTGCGCTTAATGTTTTATTTTAATCTTTTTGAAGGTTAATTAAATTACAAAAAGTACAACGCGCATTATAAAGAGAATTATTTTTAACTGTAACATTAAATTAAAAGCGAAACTGAAAGCACTCTCTATCGCTGTAATGGTTTTTAAATTTCAGATTTCATGATATTCAAATGATTTAAACTTAAAACAAAACTTTAAACTTTTAATCAGTTCAAATTAATTATGGATACTGATTAAAACAGCCAATGTTCGCTGAATTCACCATGACTGTCGTAAAAAGCGCCGCTTTAATCAGTCTTTCATTATTTCAACATCAAGACTTGGTTTTCAAGCCGCTAACTGAATAAAGAAACGCAAATGAAGCTTGCACATCTGTACCTGTAATCGAAACTGTATCTATAGTAGAGTTGTGAAGCAGTCTGCTCGTCCTTCTCTAACTCCGAAGAAAACAACTGTACCTGAACCCTGAATCTACCCTGAGGCATTGAGAGAAAAAAGGCGCACTAAATGACGTAGAGACAAAGATTCGCTCAGTTTATCAAAATTAATTAATAACATGATAGGACTTTAAAAATTGCTGGCTTCAATGCATATAACTCAAACGTAATTATTTAATTGTCTTAAGGTTACGTTAAAATTCAAAATTGCAGCTAAAGAAATGTTTTTCTTATTTTTACAAGTATGGAAAAATATATGAATTTGATAAAAATATTAAAGTTTCTATCAAATTTCGAGCCGTTTTCAATGAAGATTTTTATTTTTTCGAAAAATGAACATCTTAGCTGATTACAATGACTGAGTTTTATTATAATGTAGAAACTTAATTTAAAGTCATATTAAGCTTTAAATTGAAATTTTTTTATAGATTACACTCACTCAGTATATGATCTTGTTTGAAATATTAAAATTATCTTAATTTTTTTGAATACCTAAGTTATAAATCCGAATTGTTTCAAGATATTGGTGCTTAGCTTTGACTCGTCCAGATTTAGTTTTTCCTAACATACCTTGATACCCTTGGACAACTCTAATCTACAGTTGCCACATTTCAAAAATTGGTTAAAAAACTAGAGTTTTAACGATCAAACTTTTTCATTAAAACTAAAGTTACAATTCTTTTAAATTAAAGCCGACGAAAAGTGACTATTGGTTAAACAGGATTTACAAACAATTTTTCTAGCGATAAAATTTTGATTCGAAACTAAATTCATTTTTAACAAAATTTTCTTTTTAATCGATCATTTTTGCCTAGAAAAAAATTTAGATTTAATGATCAAAAACGCGAAGACAAGTTTTTTATATGAATCGCACATGCACTGACTCAAGGAAACCATTGGAATGGTTCCAGAGCTATTCTTTCAAAAATTTGCCTAAACACATGCGATTGTTATGTGGTCTAGCTGCTGTTTGAAAACGATGCGGGAGCTTTTTTCGGACAGGCATGTAGCTTTTAACAAAGATTTAGAAAAAGATTTCAAAAATTTTACCACATTTAGTTGAATTTTTAAAATCGATCATATTTGCCGATAAATTTTATGATTGAATTATGACTAAAGTTTTGTTTTTTAATAAAACACAAAGATTCAATGCGAAACTAAAAAATATTTTGTACGAATAATTTTTTAATATAAATTTTATAAACTGTAGAGTATTTTAATTTCAAATGAGCTTAATTTTTCCAAAAAAAAAGTTTTTTAAAGTTAAATTGCAGTCAAAACTACATTTTATGAGCCACTCGTTTTAATGTACGATTTTCTGCAAAAAGCGGCTCATGAAAACTAGTCTACTGTATTTATAATTAAACAGAATTGCGTCAAAAATGTTTCAAATTCTTACCGTGGAAAATTTTCTAGTTTAAAATTTTAATCATTAATTTTTGCTGAAATGTTATTTTGAAAAATGGAAAATTACAGTTTTTTTTTAATAAGCCATATTGTGTTATAATGGAATAACAAGTGTTATTCTGAATTTTAATGTACTTTTATTTTAACTTCACTTATCATCAAATTCGATTTCTTCAATCCACTCATTTGAATAATCTTCATTATTCAAAGTTTTCGTTTTGAATTCATAATCAAATTTTTGATTTATTCTTTTTGATTTATTTTTCTATTTAATTAAATAGTGAAGCACTTTTGAAACTTTTCTACATTGTTTTAAACGCTTTAGCTCAGTTTGCTTCAGTGGGGAATTCGAGATTGCTTTGAAATGTTAAGCTGTTATACCTAAACCTTAGCTTTCTTCGAATCTTTTGAATTCTTCTCATTTTGAATTAATTTGATTCTAATGTTGAGCAGGCGATTTTTAAATTGCCTCATTTTGAGATACCTTTACTCCACAATATTTGTAAATATCTTAATTTTTTCTTTCAAATATAAAATCTCGGAAAACAGAGTTTAGTTTTGGTATCATTCGATCGATATTTATGAATAAGTTTTTTATGGTCAAAATACAATGGGTGAAGCTAAGAAAAATATAAAATGCAATAATTCTTCTTGTAATATGTATCAACAATTATAACAATACAATGCTATTCTATTCAATGAATTGTATTTTTTCAGCTTTATTTTTTAAATTTTTTATTTCAAATTTTGAATAAAGAAATATTTTATTTAAATCAAACTCTTATCAAAAAAATGTTGTGAAATGAAAAATCTTGACCATAAAAAATTAAATAATTTGTGCACTTTTCTTCTAATTTTTTACCAAGTGCAAAAATGTACTTTGTTCGCAAAGTTGTTAACACAAACAATGTGCAAACATTAAATCAATTAAAAGCGCACATAATATGCCCAGGATCATGTTCTTTGGGTTATTGCAGCAGTCCAGAAAGTGCTTTTTCGGCTCGTAAAAGATATTAAAATATAAATCAGAGTTCTAAAAGTTTTGGACGAAAAGTAAATACAAACATAAAGAAATAAATAGTAAAAGGTCGAAAAAATTATGGGTCAATGCGGTTTTTTAAAGAGCATTTGACAAAATTTACACGTCTGAAAATTTTTTCGCACTTCAAAGATTCTTTCATTTTTTTCTTTATATTGTGTTCAAGATTTTTATTTTGTTTGCAAAAGAAAGTAAGTATATCATCTTAACGATGATTGCTTTGAAAAAGCTTACTTTTCGGTTTTTGGTAAAATTTTGATTGTTACATATATCGAATTGCTAAAGCACTTGAGATTTTGCTGAAAATAATATAATTCTACTTTTAAAGAAAATTTCAACCTTTTGTGATGAGTTTGTATTCGTGTGTTATTTTTATATTTTGTTTAACCAGGCTATTTTTGAAAAACATTGAAAATAGAAGAGTAAATAGATAACGTTAAATATATTAAGTGGGTCATTAAGTATGGCATTCAATGGAACAAAAAATTGATGTTGAGTTTCATTTCGTCTCTCTACGCTTGCTACAAAGACATATACACCTCACCAAACAAATAAATATGCCATCGTTTTGTTGAGATGAAACTTCTCTTTTGAAGCAAACTCTATTCGATCGAGTAAACTTGTTCAGTTTCGAGTTTGTATTTGAGTCTATGCTACCTTTGTTAGCTCAGTTACCTTCATTCTAGACAAAAAGAACGATCGATTAAAAGAAGAATGGAGCTCAAGAGCTCTGGGATTGCGAAACTTCATGCTATGCTATTGATTTAAGATTGCAAAGATGACTGCAAGCATGAAATTCGGCAGTCGATTAATAAAAGCAAATGAAAATGTTAAGCAAAGTGAGCAAAATGAAAATAATTTCGTAAAGATAAGTTGCAAATTTTTTTCATAATTTTCATTCCGATGCATAACAAAATAAGAATTGTTTCTGAATCACCATTTACTTAAATTCTCTGAAAAATGGTTCATTGCTTCATTTAAATCAAGAAAAAACAAATCAAAAAAATATTAAGTTATTTTCTAGCTGGATAATCTTTTTTTGAAGAGCTGAAAAATAAATTTAAAACTACAATCGAAAAAAATAAAAATGAATATTTTCTTTGCCATCTAAATAAAACGTTGTTTTATTTCCTATTGAAGTTTTTGTCATTCAATTTATTTCATTTTCTAATATCTTACACGTTGTATTGGATGTAAAAATTTAACAAAAAAACTGTAAATATCTGATAATCAATTAGAAATGTAAATTCTTAAAGTTTGTTGATTGAAAAAAGAGAAAATTCATAATTTACGAATCGAATGAAAAAAGTAATTCGTCATATAAGCAAACCATTTTCCGAAATTTCCGTGTTTTAAAAAATGATTAAGCTTAGGAATAATCTAAAATAAGCAGTTAAAACTTTATTTGATTTTGCAGTAAAAACGTTTCGAGAAAAGAAGCATAAATGATATTTATGGAGATGATTTGCGTGACATTTTAGTTTTCGTCAATGGCCAAATATAAATTACGCGAAATAAAAAAAATCTTTTTTATTCTGATGCGCACATTGCGAACAGTTTCCACTCGCCGATCGCAAACATCAAAAAGTAGAGAGAAAGGAGAAATCGCTTGATTTAAACGATTCGGTCACGAAATAATTGCAGAGAGTGTCTGTAAAGAAAGACGGCGAGTCAATCGATCATCATTTATTTTTATTTTCAAACAATAAATGCTCGCAATAAAACTTTAATTATTTAAGTACAAATGTGAAAAATAAGTTGCTCGGTTCTGTTTTATGCAAATAAGGGCAAACAGCTTGAATACAAAATTTTAATCACAAAATAAAAGCTCATTGCAAGCTCAAAGCAAAATTAAAACTTTTTCTAACGATCGCTTCGACTTTATTCTAATATTAAAACTAAACCGTTTCCTGTGTTATTCCCCATTGTGTGTCCACAGCGATGTGGGCATATTTTTGTGGCTGATATGAATTTGATTTTGTCACGAACTTATCGAAATGAAAGTAGAAAAATTTATTAAAAAATGAAAACGTGTTCTGTTTAAATGAAGTATCATCTGGATTTTGCTCGCTTCCAGCGAATTATGAATGCACGTTTTGATCACGAACACGTCAATTTTTGATGAATTTCATGTTGAAGTAAATGAAATTTTGTTGAAGCGAGCACAATTTCGAAAAAAGCGAACACACTTCGTTCACCCGTAACATTTGGAAACGGCGTTTTCTGTTTGAATAGTCAAGCGAAATCGCGTTTTATATTTCGCACTCGCTTTTGAAAATAACATTTTAGCGAAGAGTAAGAACTGTGTGAAGAGTTTCGAATATTTTCGCGAGCCTGACAACTCAAAGGCTTTTAAAAGTGACTTGTGCTTGAAATTATTTGCACAAATAATGAATTTTTCATTATTTTATATTGCTATGAAACACTTGCCTCGAAATTAATTTTCGAAAGAAAAAAGAAAAGTTTAAATATAAGCGAGATTGGTGAAGGTTTTGATGCATCGAGCTGAAAATGAATTTTGAAGAGAAGAAACTGTTTAAACTTGATCGATAAAACAAGAATAATTTTTGAGCCACGACATCAGCGAATGTCATTTGTTTCGGTAAAAGTTTTTTGAGTGAAAATGTGAAGAGAATCGCTTTTTCAGGACAAATTTAGCGAAACTCTCGATTCTAGCGATGAGTTTCGACTTGTGCTTGCGTTTGATGCATGAATTTTAAAACAAGCACACAGCACACAGAAATCTTTGCGTTTGCCTTTATTCTCGATGCACTGTTCGAACAGTCTGTGAAACAGAAAACAAGAATAATCATCATATTTTTAGAAAGCCATTGTAATATTTTTCCATTTCATCATATACATTTATGCCTATATGAATTCATTTGTGCTCACGAAACACATTTGACATTTTAAGCGTCTCTTATTTTTAAATTGCATAATTCAACGTATGTAACGCTGCATAAATCGAATTTCCTTTTAATTTTAAATTCAACGCAAAATTATGTTTTTAATGACTTGTGAATAACAACTTAAAGTAAAAGTTAATGCGCTTAAGGTGTTAATTACAATAGACATTAGTGAGAGATTAATGGAGATGTAGATCATTGCCAAATACAAGATAATAAACATTTAATCATTGAAGTTTGGTAATTCATTATGGTTTTATTTTATATTAAGTAAAGGTTAAGAAGCAAGTTGTTTAAAAACACCTTTTTGAAAAAATGAGCGGCAAAATTATGTAAACGAGAAGCAATAATCTTACCTTAAATCAAATTGTGACTCAATCAAAATATTAGCATTGAAAAATTAATTTTATGTGCAAAGAATCGTGTGCCAATAGAAGAGCAGCAATTCAGCGCTATGTCTCGTCAGAATCAATGCGTCGCCTGAATCAATCAGTTTTTACGTAATTGAGTTGATCAAATGGCAACACCTACACATTTAGCCGAATTCTCAAATGTAACTACCCATTTGATCAAAACGGCAAATGCTTTCATCCGCGTCACATTTATAGTTTTCTCTTAAAGCAACATCTGCATTTTAGTGTCTAGATTCTAGATTCATTCCTTTCGTTTGTTTCGACACTGTGAAATCGTCTTTTGCCCTTTAGCAAAGTAAGTAATAATTTAACTTGCATTAAATTAAGAAATATTTTGCTCTTTCTCTCATTTAATTTTAATGCGAAACAATTTTCTGCTGCAAGAAATAAATGTGTTTTTTCAAATTGAAGTT
>NCKU01002984.1:0-16747 GCA_003675995.1 Dinothrombium tinctorium | reverse complement strand
ATTGTTTGATTAAAAACAAAGCATCAAGTAATGTAAACTTTTTCAATACTTCACCATCCTCATACAAATCTATTTCTGCTGAATTTGTTCATTAATTCGAGGAGTTCATAAAAAGGAGTGTTCATAAAAACGAGGTTAGACTGTATATGACAAAAAAACTGTTTATAACGAATATAGCCGAAATCTCAACTTATTTTTATTTGAGTTTCTTAAATTTAAGTACTATTCAAGTGCTAGCATATGATAGTTGTCTTATAATCCTGCTTAAAGCACTAAAAAATTGCTTTAAGGTGTTTAAATGAATAACAATAGAGATAAAAGTAATTTTGAATATTAAAGTTTTATCTTTAAAATCCGGATAAAACTTGTTGAGATTGCGGCCAGCAATCGAAATAAAATTTTGTGCCATAGACTTAACTTTAAAGTTTGCACGCAAGTAACTTGATTAATTGAAAAAATTCGCAACTACTCTTTTTTTAAGAATCACTTTTTGCATAAAAAATTGTTCATTAGAACGAAGAGTTCATAAAAAACGAGGTAGCACAAATAGTAGGAAGTACACAAAATTTCGTTAATAAAAACGAGGTTTGACTGTATGATAGAAAAATTTTTAAAGCACATATGAAGTTCTATTTACTCTTTCACTTTCATTAAAATCAGGATCGGGGGAAAAGTACCTTGCTTATCAAAGACGAAATGTTAATTTTTTGAAACTATATTGCTCACGTGTTGAGATTGGCTTACGAAAAATTGTTATACAAGAGCCGGCTGATTTTAGAAACTTTGAACGATGTAAAAATCGTTGAAAATCAGATAAAAACAATTTTATTCAGCCGTACGAAAAACAAAGTTAATTAGTTAAGAAAACTTTGTTGATCAATTTCGCAATAGAGAATATTTGTCTCATTTTTAGACTATAATAGCTTACAAATTAATAATTAATAAGAACTTATCAAATGTTAATGACATAAACAATTTATGAAATTTTCATCAAGTCAACTTTTTTGAACAACACTATTGTAATGTTCACCTAAATGATAAGCATGGCGGTGATAACTGTAAAAGTTAATTTTGTTTAATTTATCCATGATTTATGAATTAGCACAAACCTCAAAATTAATGGAGTTCCGCCACACTCTTCCCCAATTTTGATGCTGGGACCGGACGCTTGACAAACTTCAATTGGTATTTTTAAAAAATAGGACAAAGCTTTGAGCTCAACTTGTCCTCCCCAAGCTTTAGTATTGGCAATTTCGTCGCAATATTTCTCAAATTCTTCGTCAGTCATCAAATCATTGGTCTCACGACTAGTTAAAAACGGCAAGAATTCATCTTTACGTTCGCGTAAAATTGCAGCTGCTTTTCGCCGCAATTCTTGCATTGAAAACTTAAGATTGCGAAAACTCAATTGATGCTCGATCGCTTTATACATGCAATCACCGTCCGATGGTATTTCGTAAACGGTTAATCCGCGATCGCTTAAAAGTGAATTTAATTTTTGCTCTTCGAGCGTACGAATAGAATCACCGCTTTCGGCCTCTTCTTTAGCGATACGCTCTCTTCGCTCTCTTTCTTGTTGCTGTTTCTTCTCTCGTTTGCGTCTCGCTTTCGAAATCTTCACTTTATCATTGACACTGTGATCATCATTTTGGGCACCGTCATCGATTGAAACTTGCGTTAATCGTGTGTCGATCGAGTTTTCATTAACGCATTCATCGCTTTGTTCACACTTTTTCACCTCATCGCAGGTCACAATTGAATTCGTTTTGAATTCATTCAATTCACGCTCGTGTTTAGCGTTCAATTCGTATTCTAATTTAGCGATTTCAAGCGTCACTTCTTTCTTTCGCTTCTTATCGCCTTTTGGCACCGAACGCTTTAAGCTTTGAATGATGGCTGAAAACGAATGCAAAAGTTAAAAAAAAGAATACAGAAAAAAACACAAAAACCTTGTAACTCTTTCGCTTCTTTACGTTGTTTAGAAATTAATTCATCCATCGTTTTGAGTTTTTAAATAAACGCGATTTAATTTAAATTTAAAAGAAAATAATAATCGTGTGCAATGAAAAGATGTCAACGTCGCGTGCATCCGATCGCAATGAGCAAAAGATCCTCACCGCTGCTCGGTGCTGAACGCGTGATGAAATGCAATGGCGAACAAGAAGTGAGCGACTGATGCGTTTCGCGTTCTTTATTGCATCACTTTCTTTGCTATAAAAGCGTGCTCAAATTAACGCATTCAAATTAGTTGTTTATCGAATCGAACGTTGAACTCATTCATTGCAAAACGATGGCTGACGAAGAAACGGTTCGCTTTTTGTTTGATTTCAAAAATGTGATTCGCTTTTTCTCTTTTTTTTTCTTTTCTTCAGATTTTCAATCCTTTGATGAAAAAGAAGAAAAAGAGTAAAAAGCCTATTGATGCTTCGTTTTTTGAAAGCGACGAAAGCAGTACTATGCAGCAACAGAAAGAAGAAGAAACGAAAAACGGTGAGAATAAAGTGGCCATCGATACTGTCGATGCAACTGTTGAATCTAAAGAAAAAGATTTAGAAGATATCAACGATTTGTTGAGTACAAAGAAGAAGAAGAAAAAGCCGAAGAAACCGTTTAATTTCGAAGACATGGAAGGCGCGTTGCAAGAAGCGGACGACTCAACACCGGTCGATGCTTCGAATCAAGCGGATAACGGTGTGAGTACCGCGAACGATGGCGATCAGCAGTTAGAAGATGACGATTTAGATTTTAATTTCACGAAAAAGAAGAAAAAGAAGAAGCGAAATGTAAATTTTGAAGAATCCGGTCAAACGGAGGAAACAACAGCGGCTGCCGGAGACGAGGGTGACACTGTTTTCGATGAAGGCGACAAAGAGAATGATGCCGATGCCGCCGTTAGCAGTCCATCGGGTCCATCGGCGTGGGCGAATTCGGATCGTGACTACACATATGAAGAACTTTTACAACACGTTTTCAATATTATTAAAGAAAAAAATCCCGATATAATCGCGGGTGAAAAGAAGCGTCTCGTAATGAGACCTCCGCAAGTTTTGAGAGTAGGAACTAAGAAAACGTCTTTCGCTAATTTCATCGATATCTGCAAATCGTAATTTACAATGATGTAATCTATGTTTACGCTAACTTAATTCTCGTCACAGATTGCATAGACAACCAAGACATATGCAATCGTTTCTTCTCGCTGAATTGGGTACAAGTGGTTCTGTGGATGCTAACAATCAATTAATCATTAAGGGTCGTTTTCAACAGAAACAAATTGAAAGCGTTTTGAGAAAATACATAAGTAAGTGACTATTAAAATCTGAAGTAAACTCTAACACACTTTTTAACAGAGGAATACGTCGCTTGTCAAACGTGCCGTTCACCGGAAACTTTGCTTCAAAAAGATACGAGATTATTTTTCTTGCAATGTGAAACTTGCGGCTCTCGTCGCTCGGTAGCAAGCATAAAGAGTGGATTTCAAGCGGTTACCGGTAAACGTGCCGCGATCAGAGCGAAAGCTGTTTAAACGTTTAAACTAAACAAAACGTAAACAGTGCCTACAAACGTTTTCGGTTTACTTTGAATTTAAATTCCCTAATTATTGAAAAAATATTGAAAAAAACTTTTTTAAGAAAAATAAAGGAAAGATATGAAAAAAATTGAGGAACAATTTTAAATTATTTTAAATTGCGCATATGAAATATATCCGAAATTTTTTTCTTCCTGTTCTTTTAACCTAAAAGCACGTAAGTGTAAAATGGTAATAGAACTTTCTTTCTCTTGCTGTGAATATTTCGAATCAAAATATTAACGTAATATCATTTTCGACAACTTTTTAAACTTTCTTTTCTTTTCTTAACCTTAATTCAATTTGTTTTAAATGAATTCAAGTTCTGAACTTAATTGAACTTTTGGGTGTTGTTTATAACAATTAATTTTGGGTGTAAATTTGGCCCGAATTTCGGGCGAAATGAATATTAAGTCTTATTTTAAGTCTGATTTTATCTAAAATTATCTAAAGCTTATCAATCATTTCATGTTTCTCGTCGTCTCCGTGCTCATTTTTTTTCAATGAAAAACATCAAAAATAAAAGAATTGTAATCAAAATTAAATTTTATTTTAAATCAAAAAACCTTTTTCCAACATCCTTTCCTGTTTATTCTTCTTTTTCATATTAATTCATCGCTTCGACTTTTTCTGTTTTATGCTTGCTCTTTCCCATCACGTTTTCTATCGTACCATTCGTCGCTTTTATCAGCTTCCAACGACTATTCAGTAAATTGTAAGCGAGATTATTTACTCACATAGATTGTATTTACCTCATTCAACTTTTCCTCCGCATTAGGATCGACTTCGCGCAGTTTACAGTAGTTTTCCTCTTCGACAAAGCAAATTTCCACACCATCCGGATCCTGAAGTATTACCACTGTGCAGGTCGCTTTACCCGGCGTTCCAAGCGCTCGCAATGAATGTAATATTTTCAAATTATTTTGCTGTATTTTCTCGCTGACTTTTTTCACTTCTTCCAAAGGTCGCGAAAACGCAATTCGTCCAAAACCAGTTTTACGATCGATCGGTTCACCGATGTCAGTGAATTCCAATTTGCAATGTGTATCACCGAAACCAACCAAAGCCGTTTTGTCTGTTTTGTCGTACAATTTAGCACCCAAAATATCGCACCAATAGTGAATCGTGTTATTTAAGTTGGACACATTCAACGAACACTTAGTGATTTTGTCGTCGCCAGGCTTTATTTTGATCATATAACCATCAGGATCTTTAACTTCAATGTATTCTCCGCTTTCAGTATAGGGCCAATTCATTGTTTTCACGCCATCGATCGCTTTTGTCGATTCAATTTCAAGATAGCGAAAATCATTGCCAAGTGTATACGATTTGACCGGATAATTATAAGTCAATTCGAGCACAAAATGATTGATACCATCTTCGGGTCCGTAGCCGATCATCTCTTTACTCCACAAATTGTCGTAAGGACTGAAATAAGTGAATGTGTAAAAGTTAAAAATCAATTAAGTTTAGTGGAATAATTAAGTACCCATTGCATGTGGCTTCGCAGCCTTTGTCGAATTCTTCGTGTCGCAAAAGCTGATGCAAATGAATTATTGAGTGCAATTGCAAATAAAACAACTGAATCTTACCGTCATTTTCAAAACATCTCGATAAAAGTAAATCGATTCCTTGCGTTTACCGATTTTAAAACACCAGTGACAAGTCCTTGTTAGTGTCATCGCAGTGGCCGGTCACAAATGAAAAGTGAATCGTCGTAAAAGTATCAAACTAAATGGCAAGCAATCTTCTCGATCTCTGCACACAGAAACGAAACCGTGGCAAACTGTGTGCGCGTTTATAAACGAATGGAAAAAAGTTGGCCAACCTGAAATTTAAAACTAGAATTTTATGAAGCACATCAATCTTTCTTATCGATAATTGCCCTCATTTTTAGCGAAACAAACGCGACTCGATTATGCTTAATTAGACGAGTTTAAGTTCAATTTAAGCATAAAC
Organism: Dinothrombium tinctorium; assembly: GCA_003675995.1. Lineage (NCBI taxonomy): Eukaryota > Metazoa > Arthropoda > Arachnida > Trombidiformes > Trombidiidae > Dinothrombium > Dinothrombium tinctorium. The sequence goes on along the minus strand of NCKU01002984.1, from coordinate 11,223 downwards.
TTAAAGAAATAGCGATTTAATTAAGAATCGAGACAAGTGTTTAAAAAACAGGCAAACATGAATAATTGCAAAATGATAATTTACTTGCCTAAAAAAGTTTTTTAATTTATTTTAATAATCACTAATTGCAACCGCTAAAACAATGACACTTCCCTACCACCGCTAAACACCGCAGACACATCTAAAGCTATTAATTGCGTTCTAAAGTTAAATTATAAATGAATAGACACGATAAAAAATCCGACAATGTTTTCTTAAACAAATGAATTTTTACGCCAATCTTGGATTGGCAAACATACGCCTTGCTTCAGGAATGGACGCGTTTCAGCGTTAATGAAATAGAGAGGCGCGTAAGTTCGATTGCAATGTAATTTATGTAATTTTATGTTTAAAATTATTTCATTTATTTTAAATTCTAGTGAGCTTTTTTAAGTTATTATTTATTCTAATTACATTTGAATATTATTTTTGGTCAAATATCACTATAATCGCCGAAATCGTTTATTGCCACCAAATTGTGGCAGCTAAAAATATTGATAAATGTGAGTTTTATTCAGCATTTAATGTAAAAGCAGCACATAGTAATTATGATTAAAAATATAACGTTTTACATATAGCATGTCACTTTATCATCTATCGTGTATTTTTCCAAAGGGCAGATTTATTTCAATGAATCTTTCTCAGTATTAAAACGACTGTAACATGTTTTAATTAATCTTTATCACCGTAAACTCAATTGATTTGCTTGTATATAGTTAACTAAGCACACTATTTGAAATCTCGATTCGATGATTGAATTTTGAATCAAGCAATACACATCATAAGAAAAGATATGCAAACAAAATCAAGATTGCATTAAAAATATTTAAAAACAAATCATAAACGCGAATAAGTGGAATTTTTAAAATTATAAATGAGCAATACTAATTAAAAACAAAATATTTTCTCGTGATCATTAGTTGATTCGATCATATCATCAACTTTATGAATAGTTTCATTCTCCGTTTCTACTCTTTTTTGACACAAATTCAAATGTTTTTTACTTAAAAAAGTTTTTGTTTGTTTTTATCTTATTCTATAAAAAAATGGATTTTAAAATTTAAATTTTATTCTTTCAGTATATTGACCTTTTCGATTAAAATTTTAAACGCATTTTGTTGAAATGAGAAAAGTTTTTTAAGTAGAACAGACGTCATCTCAGCTTATTTAATTTTTTTTTAAACGAATTAAATTATTTTCAATCAACAAAATTAAGAGAAAATTTTCTCTTTCAACACTGATGCAACTTTAATTTAAATAATTCTCATGTCTTTTTTTTACAATTTTATTTTTAATTTAATCGCAATTTGATTTTAGCTTGACATTGAATTTGAATTTCTTTTAAACTGAACAAGCAAGTTTTTTAAATGACAAAAAAATTCGTCTCGTCAACAATTAAACTGAATCAGTGTACTGCACATTGTTTTCACCCATTTTTTAAAAATAATTAAAATTTCGAGGTTTTATATTTCTAATCATCTTGATCATCATTTTGATCATTAGGACAAAATGTTCAATTGCAAAATTTAGTTTATTTAAATTGAAAATTTTTATTTTTATTTTTTAATTTTCAAAGAGTATCTTCAAAAGAAATAAACATGGAAACACACTTCTGAAGGGCAACAACTATTCATCTCGATCGAAGCATTTTATTTTAAAGCTTACATTCGACATGTTTCACAGCTTTCAATAAACAGCTTTGATTCAAGACGAAAAAGGTAAAAATATTTTAGCTATTAATTTTCACTATATTTTCTACTCATAAATTTTTATAGTTATATCATGATCTTCAAATTTCCCAAAATCCTATTTAAAAATAATAAATTAATAATAACTTTTTACAATAATAAAGCAAAGTGCTACTCTAGCGAATGTAACATTACTAACGCCTTCTAAAAAATTCTGGTGAAGATGATGTAACTCTTATTTATTTCTTGTAATAAGTTCATAATCCACTCAAGGTTTGTTTGATAAAGAATCAAACTTTTTGTCCGATCAAAATGGTTTCTTTATGAATATATCAAATTAAAAAAAAATCGTAATTCATCGATATTGTTAATTAATTAATAATTATAATTTAAATTGATAACAAATTAATACGATCGAAATTGCATTTTAAAACTATCATTTCTATTAATTAAGAACTAAGACTTAATTTGAAAAATTGATCCTAATTTTTTTAGCTTGAAAACTTAACGAAATTATTTATATACCGTCGATCTCCTCAAGGATTGCAAGTTTCATTCGTTAAATATATGCTTGACAATTTTCACGTATATAAAGCATAAAATTAAATCATTTTCTCAAGAAAAAATATTGATAACGCAAATTTCAAAGTAAAAGCAATGGAAAACGATGGTAAAGAAAAAGAGACTTACGTCGTTTACAAATGGCGTTTTGTAAATTTGGCCTTATTATGCTCGGGTATAATGATTTCGTTTTTTCAAATCATGATGTTCGTCTCGATCGGGAAGCAAATTTCCATATTTTACAAGGCAAACTTTCTACTTATAAACACAACCGCATTATTGTCCAGCGCATTGCCGATATTTTTTTATCATCCGTGTGGATTGATTGTCGAAAAAATTGGATTCAAGCGAACAATGATCACTGCATCTGCTCTCAATGCACTTGGAGCTTGCATCAAATGCATGGCTCTACGAAGAAATTTGTTCTTTCTTTTACTCTTTGGTCAGCTGCTGACCACTTTCGGTATGCAATTTTTCGCTGTTGTAGGAGGAATATTATTAATCACCTGGTTTAGTGATAAAGAATTCGAAGTTATTATCGGAGTGATGAACTGTTTTGGACCTGTTGGACTCGCGATATCTTTCGTACCAACTCTGGTTATATTTAATAATGTTGTTAGTTTAAACGCGATTTATTTTCGATTGAAGTGGATGTTAATTTCACTCGCGATTGCAACGTTTATTCTTTACCTCGCGGTACTTTTGTTCGTAAAAGACAAACCATCATCACCGCCTTGCAAGATCGTTGTACAAGAGCGAAATGTTCCGCGGCAATCGATTTGCGTCGTATTGAAGAATAAAAATTTTATTCTTTTATCTATTTATTTTGGTGCAATACTTTCACTAAGTCAAGTCGTGTTGATCACTCTTAATCAAACTGCAAATGCTGTGTTTGGTACAAATGCAGCTGTGGTGATCACATTGGCCGGAGTATTACACGCGGTTGGATCGATTCCTGGTCCTTTAATGACTGGCTTCTCGCTGAAATTCTACGGAAAATTTAAAATATTGCACATAATATCTGCTTTGATAATGTGCGTTATGATAGCGCTTTACTTATTAAGTATATACCTGAGAAACACTTATCTGCTTTATTTCGCTTCTTTCTCGACCGGTGCGCTTACATTCGGTTTACTTTCATTTATTGTTACCTACGCATTCGAAGTAACATTTCCCTACCCAGTGACAATTACGTTAAGCATTATGTTTTCAATCGGCTATGTACCGGCATTAATATGCACTCCGCTTGTGACTGCTCTAATCGAAGTTTATGGTGTAGTGAAAGGAAATATGGTGCTTGTGGCGATGTCTTTGATCGTGCTTGTCATTCCTTGTTGTGTCACTGAAGATTTAAGAAGAAAACGCGCAGTTCAACAGTTATCAGAGAGACGCCCTCTTATTCACTAATTGCTTTTTAATTAAGTACTAGATGAAAATGTAAACATTTTGACATTTGTGAGAAAAATGAAAATAAAGCTTAATTAAATTGCGAATTATATTAAATAAATATTTAACTCGATGAATAGAATTTATTTTTATCCTCTTTACCAGAATTTCAAGAAAATTGCATAATGTTATATTCTCTAAAGAAGAAGTTTTTACTTTTGTGAAAGTTTTCAATTTGTTTGTTTTCAAATTTCAATAATCAAGATAATGAGTCGCGATTACTATTAAACTTATTGAGTATAAAATAAAATGAGGAATTGAAATTATTTTGTTTATTTTCAGCTTTTTCAATTATTTTTGCGAGTTTGTTTTGCTGTTTCTTTTTGTTTTTGCCAAGTCAATTTTTCGATATTAGCAATAAGAACTTGTCAGCACTCGAAAGCATTGAAAAGGTAAAGCTCTTCTTTATCTAAAAAATTTGTTAGTGAATTTCGATGGTTAATAAGAGAAAATCAAAATTACAATAATAACATTAAAACCAATAATTTCTGGCGAGCCTTGGATCGCAACAAGGCTAAGTTCGAATGATGAGCAACAGATTTAAGCTTAAAACAAAGTAATTTTACTCGTAAAACTAGAGTCGAGTTAACATTTTTAACTAAGCACAAATTTAGAAATCGCGAGTTAAGAGAGTGTGAATGCTATTGAAGAGCGTCGTGGTCCGAGAGTGAGCTAAATTCGGCTTAAGAGTGCGAAAAGTGGCTGAAAAGCACTATATTATGATTAAACGCGACATAATACCTGTCCAAACTGAACTTGCACAAAAATTAACATAAAAAATTTTAAGTTAAAGAGTTGTAATAAAAATTTTTATAGCTTAAAAATAAAGATGAATTTGTCTTGTTTGAACATACTACTTTTTCAAATATTGCAAAGTGGAGGCAATTTCTGAACAACCCCAAATTTTATTTACCCTTATTTAAAAATTTTGTCCACTCTAGTTAAAAACTTTTTTTGCTTATTTTCAAATGGATTTTAAAAAATAATTTCAAATCTTTTTCAAATTTTTTCGTAATGGTTAGTAAAATATGGCGTTATTCAGAAATTGTCCTCATTTTGCAACATATGAAAAATTAAATTCAAACAAACCAAATTAATATTTCTTTTAAAGCTATAAATATTTTTGTCGCAACTCTTTAACATTTAATTTTTTTAAGTTAATTTTTGTGCTAGTTTGGACAGGTATTATTCAAGCATTGTATTAGACTTCAAGTCAGACCGGTAAATGAATTGACCAAATTGGTAATTGTTTTGACACCTCTAGGTAAACACCTCTCTACGGTAAAAGTTTTGACAAAACCTGTGAATGAATTGAATTTGACTGTAAATGCAAATAAACACAAATACAATTATTTTTCAGTTAATTTATTAATTCACGAATGTAAAAAATGAGTACAAGTGCCATTTTGGATTTGATTTATTCGAAAAGCTTGTTTTTTTTAAAAAAAGTGAAATAAACATCGAAACACAATCACAATTCGCTCGGGTTTAAATGATATAAATTACATGTAAATGAAATTAAAACGACTGAGGGCTTGAGGAAGACTTGATATGATCGGTCCATAGCCTTGTGCATTATCGTACAACTCAAACAATGGAGCGGCGACAAGTTTGTAATTTTTCGGCACTGCGAATAACGCTTTCTCCGGTAATTGAACCAAGAACAAACGTTTGTGTTCTTTCGGTTTGGTAATATGCGGAGGAACGTACGGATACTGTGGCGGTTCGAAATTCGGCCGCCACCAATTACCGACCGTATCTTCGATATTCCACTCCTGAGTGACACCGTCTTGACGGCCTAGCGTTTCGGACATCAATCGTTTCAAGCCTTCCAATTCGTCTTCGCCCGCTTGTAGCTCACCGCCGGGCAATTTGAAAAACGTTGTACCCAATTGAAGCAACAATACGTGGGGTAATTTATGCTCGTGAACCAGAAGCACACCTTCCACCGATCGCCGCATTCCGATCTTTTCGAACTCGTCGCGCATTCGCTGAAACCGCGCGGGAACCGATGGATCTTTTTCGAATAGCGCATCTTTAGTGCCGAACGTGTAGTTTGTGAGCGGATAGCTGTGATAAGAAGAGTTAAAATGAAAATCAAATGCAACGTTTAAAATAGATACTCACAGATTAATGGTTCGATTGACAGTAACCGAAAGTAAATTGTTCGAAGTTAAATATTTGCCCGAATATTGATTCGATTGCGCCGTGTTTCCTTTCGGCCATCCTGTGGTACTTTGATTTCGCGGCGATGTCATCATTTTTTTTTCGCTTCAAACGCTTATACTTTCGTTCGCAACGATCGCTTCTTTTCCCTCACTTTTCAGCGAACGTTTTCACACCGAGTTTAACATTCTTTGGGGGTCGTTGCTTAAGTACGGCATATTTTATATTGTTAACGATTTGAATTTAATTAAAGCAAAAAAGAAAATCATCTCTGGTTTCTTTGGAATTTAAAATCATTAAAAATATTGTTTAAATGTAAAAATTTAATTTAATTGAATTTATTTCACTGAAAAAGCGTGGAATAAAGAAGTGAACGAATGAGTTCGATACGAGGTGAGAGGTTCGACGAGCACTGCGAAAACGATCCCTGCATGAAGAGCGAGAAAAAATGGCAAAATGCGGTGTTTTCACCATGAAAAGCGAGTGAATGTAAAGAAGTGAGCAACGAATTGAACTGGGCTCGAATTCGCATTTCGTTTATTCTTTTTTTACGGAAAAGCAAGCGAAGCGACCGAAGAGCGTGACAAAGTGATTGTGCTTTAAATTCGTTTCGACGCAAGCGTTTGGAATGTCCGGTTTCACGAGTGAAGCGCTCGAAAAGCGACTTTCCGAATTGAACAATTCGCAGCAAAGTATTCAAACGTTGTCGCTTTGGTTGATACACCATCGAAAGCATCATTCGGCTATCGTTCAAACTTGGTTCAAAGAGCTGCGAAAAGGTTTTAACTAAATTTAAGTCAATTACTTTTAATTGATTCTTTTTTCTTTTCCTCTTTTACAGCGCGTCAAACTCGTAAATTAACATTCATGTATTTGGCGAATGATGTAATTCAAAATAGTCGCAAAAAAGAACCTGAATTCACGAAAGAATTCGCAAGTATTTTAAAGCCTTCGTTCGAAAACGTCGCTAAGTAAGAAAAATGAAATCATTTTGTGTGTCACCTTTTTGTTCATAATCCGTGAAAATTTCACCTTTTCTTTTCGCTCGCAGGGATGCAGATGAAAAAACGTGGATCGGTTTAGATCGCATACTTTCCGTGTGGCAGGAACGAAACATTTACGACGAGTCGCAAATTCAAGAATTTCGAAAAGCGATCGGACAGCGTAAAAGCGTTGAAGTATCCAAAAATGGTAGTAAAAACGGAAAGAAAGTCGAATTCGATAAATCGGTTAAACAAAGCAACGAGAGGAAGCATGTTTTAGAGAAGAAGTATAGACACGAAAAAGATAAATTAATCAAAAATTCACCCGATTCTAAGAAGCGTAAAACATCTTCGTTTAACTCAGTGAATACGAATAATTTAAGCACGAATGATAGCGGCAACGTCGATATATCAACGTTAAAAGGAGCGTTCAACGGCGACGGTATAGTTGATCCAGATGCGTTGGTAAAATCGTTGCAAATGCTTGAGAATTCTGCTTCCGGTGATGCAGCTATTCGTGAGAAGATCGCCAGTTTTCCGCCCGAAGTTTCAGATTCAAGTTTACTCGAGAAAATTCAAGACAAAGAAGCAGCCGAAAGATTATCTCGACAAGTTGAAGAGGCATGCACTTTACTCGCCGACTACAATAATCGTTTAACGCAAGAATTGGAAGATCGAAAGCAAATATCAAATATGTTAGCGACTTATTTGAAGAATCAGCGTGATTTGCTTGCGAGTGACGAACAAAAGTTAAGCGAATACAAAGAAAAGTTGCGTAAAATTACGCAAGTTAGAGTTGAATTGAAATCGCATTTACAAAACTTACCCGATTTGAGTCTATTACCTTCAGTAACTGGTGGACTAGCGCCATTGCCATCAGCTGGAGATCTATTTAACATTGCAGCAGCTCGCGCAGCTTCTAGAAATAATCAGTCAATGGGCTCGACTAGTTCCGCATCGCCTAACACCCCATCTCCCGCTGACTACGAAACAGTGAGCACAGATACGCTGAACAGCTGAAATCAACGAACATCACATTTGCTTGATTTATATATTTTTTCTCTCTTCGCCGTTTGACATCATTAACGAAATCATTTTAAAACTCCATTCTGACTGATTGAAAACAATATGGTTATTGTTTATTCTGATATAGTATATTAAAAAAATATTCACCTTATATCGCTAAGTCATTTAAATGAAGAAACGAATTCATCTCTCTAAACATTTATTTGCTTTTCATTTTCTTCCGCTTGAAAACACAGTTTTCTCGACGAACATATAAAATGGGGTAAAAAAGAAGAACAAAGTGTTAAAAACTAAAAAATTGTGTTTAATATCACATTTGTACAAAGTTATTTCTTTCTCGAAACGATTAAACTAAATGAATAATGAAAGACATCTTTTAATTAAATAAATTAAATAATTTGATGCAATCTCTCATTGCTTTAGTTATTTAGAAACAATAGCGTTCAACACACGAATTAATTTTAAATTTAGCGAATCTAACAAATCCAAGTTTATTACCAGCGAAAGTTTCGCTAAATGCGAGCGATCACAAGAGACAAAGATGAAAATGTATTGTGATTTGTGTACTGCAGTGTTTCGAATCGTTTTTATACGCTACAAACTGACAATTTTTGTGTTCTCTTTCTATCTCTATAATCGTTGAATAATTCAAACTGAGTGCAATTGAAATCGAGCAAAGTTTGTTTCTCGCCAAGTATAAAGTTACAAGAATCTAACGTTTGATTGCGTATTCAAATTGCCTGTAAATGACAGGTGCATTTCATCAGGGGAAGAAGGATAGAGAGTGTGTGTGTGTGTGTGTGTGTGGTGTGAGGTTAAGTTTAAAAACGATTAGCGAGGCAATCCAAAATATACACACAATTGAATTGTATAAGAAAAATAGTGAGAGAAAACGGAGATTAGAGAATTGAGTTTCAAAAGTGGTGGTGAATAGCGAAAATGATGGCAAAACTCCGCCCACCCACTCACTCAATTGATCGCTGTGTACGCGTTTGTTGTTGCTGTTGTCGCTGTTTCGTGTGTATTGTGTTAACATAAATTTTTTAAAATCGTTTCGAATTTTTTTTTCACAAATATTTAAGAATTAAGCCACAAATTAAAATTGATTTCGTTCGTCGTTTTGTCCGCTGTTTATTTATATTTTGAAAAACACATGCGTTCAATGCGCTGAACGCTGAACATTCTTCATTTTCGCAGAAACTCGAATGTCGAAAAGTTTGCGTACTTACCGCCGTAATCAAATTGCCATTTTTTAGGCTTTTCATATTTTTCGGTTTTTCTGACTTTTTAAAGAAGTGATTTTGTTCTAAAAGAGAAAAACAATGCCTCAAACCCCAGCATCGTTTCCGGATTCGCACACAACATCGACCACAACCAAAGTGACACCGTTGATTTGGTTCGATTCGTCGTACGTTACCACCAACGTTGGTTTAATCAAAGTGATCGAAATTGTAATTTAAACATCATTTTTCTCTTTAAAAATCCTTTTTAAGAGTATAAAAAATTCAACACACAAATTATTTTTAGATTGTCGACTTATTGGGTTTCATTTGTGCTTCGGTTGGCAGCAAAAGCTCACATGCAGCTGTCACATTCTTCAGCGTTATATCGATGTTCGCTTTTTGGATTACGTTAATCTTACTTTTAATGTACTTATTTCATTTAATCGAAAAGTTACACACATTTCCTTGGTTGATCGCGGTACGTTTTTATAGTTACATCGATCATAATTAGTGAACTTAATCAATGAAATACACACGGCACACGCGAACAGTTGATTATTTAATTAAATTTATTTTTGTCATAACAGGAATTCGGATATTCCGTGCTATGGGCTTTTTTATATTTCTGTGCATCTACTGCCATTTGTACAGAGGGTGGAATCTATGCCGCTGCAGGAGTGAGCGAAAAAATTTTCTTTTTATCGTCTATTCTCTTCTCTTCTTCTCTCCTCTCCTCCACTTTCTGCACTTGCTTTTATTTCAAATGCGAACAGTAATTTTGGCAAACGCAACACATCAGCAATGTTATATATATGCCTACACCCATGCACCTAAACGCGTACATTAATACAGTTCGTTTAAAAAAGATTCTCTCGATTAATTTATGCATTTTACATGTTAAACGACAAGTGAAAGAACTCAGGTTGTTGTGTCCTACTTTTTCTCTCCACATCATAATCTGCAACTTTTTCAGTTACACTTCATTATATTTTAATCTCTACGCGTGAAAATATTTTGTTTAGCTTATTTTTCATCATTTTTTTTTAATCCATTATTTTCATACACAAAAAACTATTGTTCTTGTTCCTCTTCACTTGCTAAAAATTTTTTAACAATTGCCTCTGCTTTGATGCATTCGATGCACTCGTTTTGTTTTAGGAAATCAGCGAAACGTTTTTCTACTTTGCGAAACTAATTGAAAAAATTTAAATGCTCTTTGCATCTTTTTCTCGGAAAAAGCAGAAAGTCAGATTATTTGTCAATCTCCGTGACTGATGCATTAGTTGTGCAAGTCACTTATCAACGCTTGACGTGCTAAAACGTGCTGTTGTTGTTGTTGAAGTATAATACTCATCGCAATGAAGGTTATAAATTTAATTCAATTTGCCGAATTCTAAGCTAAGTTTAGCTAAAAAATTTCTCACTAAATGATATAAATCTTATAATAATAATTATTTTTTAAAAAAACATTCATATCATTGAGATAATAGCAACAATTGCTTTGTCTACTCTTTTATCTTTAAGCATTCATAAACATCTCGCTGCTTTTTTAAAATTTTCACACCTTTATCAAATAAAAATTAATTTAATCTCTAACTCTTTCTTTCTTTCTTTCTCTCTCTCTCTTTCTTTATTTTTAAAAAACAGTTCTTCGGCTACATTGCGATGTCACTATACGCGATGGACGCATATTTGAAGTTCAAAGCTCACCGAAATGGTGAAATAGCACAGGGCGAACGAACGACCAGTGCGAACACAAACTCAGCTTAAATATTTTCTTCGATTGTTACTTCGCTTGTTTTCCTCTTTTGACCATTGATTATGTTTTGAAACAAAGAAAAAAAAAACCTCAACATTGTAATTCGAACCAAACTCATATCCGTTCTCAAGGTGCCTTAAATATTATTATCGTACTTCTACCCGAGAACCTTACTTGAGAACTCGAAAATGAAATTATTCGTTATTTAACCCTTATTATCATAATCAATATTATTATTGTTATTATACAAAGGAATGAAAGCCATGTTATTTACAAACAAAACAAAAAACGAAAGTAAATATTTTATTGAAATGTTAAGCGAGAAAAAAATT